>JAWQEG010003488.1:35000-37500 GCA_033782935.1 Petrolisthes cinctipes | reverse complement strand
AACTACAACGACTGCAACGACCATAACCACCACCACGAACACGAACGAGTTAATGTGAATGGTGTGTTGAAGAAGTGTGGTGGGAAGAAGTAAAATATGCAGGAGACGAACACGTACTTACACTGGACAAACACTTGACCCAAAATAATAATAATAATAATAATAATAATAATAATAATAATAATAATATGACTATGACTTACTTTGATGTGGGCCTCAATACCACTACCACCACTACGACCACCACCAGTACGGAGGTCACACGAGGTCAAGTGTCATCAGAGGTCACGACCAGAAGACAACAACAGGACAGTGGTATTCTCAGCCTCCTACTCAGGTCAACTGGGGGCGTGGTGGTGGTGATGGGGGGTGCGGAACAGGGGGGGGAGGAGGAGCAGGAAGGTGAGGTTGAGGTGGTGGTAGTGGATGACAAAGTTGATGATGATGGTGATGGTGGTAACTCTTCGTCAACTTCCATTTTAGACCAGGCCTTGTCCTCCTTTACCCTAAACTCCGAGGGACCTTCTGGGGTGTTGGATACAGTCCCTGGGAACCCTGTAGAAGGAGGATGAGAAGGCGCAGCAGTAGTAGGAGGAGTAGAAGAAGGAGGAGGAGAAGGCGCAGCAGTAGTAGTAGGAGTAGGAGAAGAAGAAGGAGTAGGGGGTCCTTATCTACTACTTGGAGGACAGGACACCGTGTATTTGTTCTCTTTAGCACATAATCTAAGTTTCCATGCTGCTTCTGGTCTCCACATTACCACCGCCACCACTACTACCATAGCCAATGATACCAGAACAGTAGAGCCTCTTCTATTCGCTGACTATCCACCACATCTGTTGGACTTTGCTGTCTTCTGCTGCGTCCTCTTTATAGTATTGGGAGTACCTGCTAACCTAATTACTATCATCGCTCTTGTCAAGTGTAAAAAGGTAAGTCAATTAATGTTGTTCTTCTATATATTCATTTGATCATATTCAAGAACCTTATTTATTATTATTATTTTCATGGTGTAGATGATGATGATGGTGGTGTGGTACGGTACTGATACGATGGTTGGTTGGTTGGTTGGTTGTGTAGTGTGTCTATAGTGTCATCGTCGTATCAGTACCACCATCGTGTTGTTCATATAAAGGGAGAGGGATTGTTTGTTTGATGTGTGGAGAGGTGTGGTGTGAAGGAGAGAGAGAGAGAGAGAGAGAGAGAGAGAGAGAGAGAGAGAGAGAGAGAGAGAATGATGAATTAAACAGAGAGAGAGAGAGAGAGAGAGAGAGAGAGAGAGAGATATGGGACATGGGGGTGGGGAGTATGGTTGGGGGGGGGGGGCTGGGGGTAAACTATTGAACACACCCCTGAATAATTCGTCTTTTCCTTCGCCCGACACATTTATCTTTGTCACTCCTTGACTCCTCTCTCTCTCTCTCTCTCTCTCTCTCTCTCTCTCTCTCTCTCTCTCTCTCTCTGTTTAATTCATCACTCACTGTTTCTAATTCTCTCTCTCTCTCTCTCTCTCTCTCTCTCTCTCTCTCTCTCTCTCTCTCTCTCTCTCTCTCACAGTAAACAAATGATGACACCCAACAAGTGATTAATAGTCCTTTCGTTATTTTGCTGACGTATATATATATATAGATATATATATATATTTTTTTTCAGTCACTCAAAGTTAAAAAGAAAAAAATGAAAAAAATAAGAGATATTTTTCTTTTATACTTTAGGGTGAATTTTTTTTTTAGTTTTGGTACACGTTATATCATTCTGTTGTTGTTTTTTTTATTATTGCTTGTTTCCTACCTTCCTTCCTTTCTTGCTTCCTACCTTCCTTCCTTTCTTGCTTCCTACCTTCCTTCCTTTCTTGCTTCCTACCTTCCTTCCTTTCTTGCTTCCTACCTTCCTTCCTTTCTTGCTTCCTACCTTCCTTTCTTCTTTCCTTGCTTCCTACCTTCCTTCCATCCTTCCTTCAGACCTTCCTTCCTTCCTACCCACCTACCTACCTACCTACCTTCCTTCCTTCCTTCCTTCCTACCTACCTACCTTCCATCATATATACCTACCTTCCATCCTTCCTTACTCCTTTCCTTCTTTCCTTCCTAATTTTTTCTCTTATTCCCTTCCTTCCTTTTTTTTATCTGTATAGTGAGGAAGGGAACGCCGCAACAAGAATTTTTTTTACATTTTTATAAGAGAGAGAGAGAGAGAGAGAGAGAGAGAGAGAGAGAGAGAGAGAGAGAGAGAGAGAGAGAGAGAGACTTGTGAATATTCCCTGTAATGCCGAGTGAGTATAGTTTGCTTATAGTAATCGAATGTGTGGAACTTTGTCAAAGGTTTTCTGGAAGTCGAATTAAGTAAACTATATAATTATGTCGACTGACTTTGTATCATTATCATCATACACTTTGAAACTCTCATTGAAAAAGTCTAATAGTTTTTTTTTGTTAGGCAAGAACATCCTTCCTTTCTTCCTTGCTTGCTTCCGACCTTCCTTCCTACCTACCTACCTACCCAC
>JAWQEG010003488.1:15000-30000 GCA_033782935.1 Petrolisthes cinctipes | reverse complement strand
TAAACTTGATGCAGGTGATATAAACTGGGTGTGTGACACTTGTGCTGTATCTGTCAGAGGTGATAAAGATGTGAAAGATGAGGTGAAAGAATGGGGAACCCGTGCCGCCAGCTATCCCGACAGGTGGCGCTGATGAAAGTGCGCCACTCAATTGTAAACAATACCATCAGGATACAGTGACACTTACATTTGTTCGAGTTTTTCTTCAATTCTAAGTATGCCTACTCAGTGTTGCGTCCCATTGTGTACAAACAAAGGTGGACATCGCTTTCCAAAGGACAGTATATTGCGAAAAAAGTGGATACAAGCTGTGAAAAGGGGTGAACACAAGTGGACACCTTCTTCACGTTCTGTTGTGTGCACCAACCATTTTGATGACAGTGATTATAAAACAACCACTAACGAAGGTAGGTAGTTATCAAGAACGTGTATTAATGAATTATGGTATAATACTGACAATATATCTGTAGTGTAACAGTTACTATGAACGTCAAGATTCAGTTTAGTCTAACACTGCTACCATTTCTGTAGGAGATCCTGCTCAGATACGGAGGCTCAAGACGGATTCTGTGCCACACATATTTCCTTGGAAATCAGCCTTAACCCCAAGCCAGAGACGAAGAAGAGAAAGGGGAAGAAAACTACAGGCAACTGAGGATAGCAGATCTGCTTGGAAGGATGTTGGGGCAAATGTAGAGATTTCACTGGAGGACTTTGAGCAAGAAGGTAAGACTTGTCATTCTTCCAAGTTATGGACTTTCATTATCAAGGCAAAATGCACTTTCCTGGTAATGATTTAAGAATGAAATAATGGTACATATTGAATATTACACCTGGACTAGTATGGTTTTCTACTCACATTTCCCAATGATTTAGACAATTTTAAGACTATTTTCTTCTGTGGCATTTCCTCTGCAAATGCCCCATTTCAGAGATAGGGCATTTGAAAATTAGTCTGACCTTACCTGACCTGACCTAACCTAACCTAACCTAGACCACAGCAAACTACCGGGATATTACCGGTGTAAACTACCATACAGTGACCGGGGCAAATTACAGGGTCCACGCCGGATGTGGTAACACTGCTACAGAACGACTAAAACAGGTGTAAATTTTATGTCTATATTTTTTTACTGTACCAATATTTGCATAATTTCTTTTACAGGACATGAAAATGATTCTGGGATGCAGCCATGTGTACCTCAGCCCATAAATGAAAGTGTCGACAGCCACAGCCAAACAGACTTCAACGGACTGCATGCTAGAGATTTTGCACTTAATGATGACACTTTTCACAAGCTAACAGGACTTATTTCATACAATAACTGTGCCATGGTATTTACAACATTTGGGGATGAAGTAGAGAACATGAACTATTATTATGGATGGAAGCCTAAAATGGAGCTTGAAGATCAGTTTTTCTTAACATTAATCAGACTGAGAATGAATAAGCCAACTTGGGAGACTGCCATAATGTTTAGAATTCATGATAAAGAAGTATCCAATATTTTTATCACATGGATAAACTTTCTGTACTTTCATTTCAAAGATATTGACTGGTGGCCATCTCGTGATTTAGTGCAATATTTTTTCCCTACGGATTTCCGAAAGAAATTCTCAACAACTCGAGTAATAATTGATGGAACAGAAATGCCACTGCAAAAACCAAAAAAGCCCATTGCTCAACAGGCAACATACTCAACTTACAAAAATCGAAACACTGTAAAGGCTCTAATAGGTGTTACGCCTGGTGGGTTGGTTTCTTTTGTATCAGATGTTTTTGGTGGTGCAACTAGTGACCGGCAGATTTGTGAAGGAAGCAGCCTTGTGAACAAAGTAGAATCCGGCGATTCTATAATGGCTGATAAGGGCTTCAACGTCCAAGACATGTTTATCGAGCCAAATGTTGAAATTAATATCCCAGAGTTTTTCAGGAAAAAAACAAGGTTATCAGAGAAATCAGTACTGAAAGACAGAAAGATTGCCAGCAAGCGGGTCCATGTTGAACGGTTAATAGGACTGGCAAAGACTTTTAAAATGTTGACAAGCCCACTGAGTGTTACCGATGCACCATTAGCTGATGCAATCGTGACCAGTGCATTCTTTCTGTGCAACTATAGACCCTGCATTGTACCAACAGATGCATGAATGGAAGCTGATGGCTGTAGTTTATAACAGAATCTGCAGACTAAAAATGTACTCGGGAGTCTCGGACCGTATTTATAAATAAAATCAGTTGTCGACTGGAGACGAAGACAATGATAGCACAGCTAAAATAAAGACAATAGTAGGTCCTTGTCTTTATTTTAGCTGTACCAACCATTATCTTCGTCTCCAGCAGAGAACTGTCTTCATTTATAAATACAGTCCGAGACCCAAGGACATTTTTTATCTGAAAATACTGTACCGTTCTAAACTATGGCCGTAAAGACCTAGGATCATACCAAATGCTGAACTTTGAACAAATATTTTGTTTATGCTTGCTTATGACCATTAAATAACAAACATTTTAGATTGTACATTTTACTTATACCTGTTACAATGACTGAACTCATTATCTCATTAAGGACTGAAGTGATATTGATGTTCATCTTTATATAAGTACTTTTTTATTATGGCAGCCTTAAAATGACTCTCATAAAAATCCAGCAGCACCTTAGTCATAAAATCTATAAATATGTCATCGCGATGAACATCTATTACCTCCAGTCCTTTTAGTGTAAAAACTACAAATTTGCATATTTGTCTTCCTGTACACAACAGTTGCCCTTGCACTTGAAAATAATATTGGTGATCTGTATTCAGTAAATGTCCACCACTAGGACTTGCAGTTAAATAAGGGACACTTTCTGCTGTTATTATATCATTTCTAGCTGCATAGGGACATTTCACTTCAACAACAGCATCATCAGAGATAAGCCCATCAGGTGATGCTGCTAGCATGGGATATTTACTGGACACAAATAATCCACATTTCTGAACTTTTAAATCATATAGTTCTTCTAGTTTGCTTACAGCAACCCTTTCATATTTTCTGCCATGGGCTATGGCTTTTGTGTAAATGTCAGTAGAGTCTATCAAAGTACTTAATAGCTTTTTCATATCTCTCCTTTCTGTTGCTTTGCATATCAGGCCGAAGTTAGATGATGTGATCCTCTTCCCTCGTTCCTGTTTCCATCTTTTTGAGCTATCTTGTCCTCTGGTTGCCAGTTCTATTTCTTGCCTGTCACTCTCACTCACATGTGATATCTGTAAAATATATTGTACAGTTCTTAGTTAATCACAAGAACAATATTATTATGTACCATTTATCCAATATCCTCAGCAACAAAGGGTGGCAAGGTTTAGTGCTGAGAAAGTTATTGAATAACATAAGGAAAAAAAATAACAAACCTTTTCATCTATTAGATATTTTTCCTCTGGGGCATGCTCCATGTAGTCGTGGTCACTTCCCACAGCTTTACGGTTTGCTGGTGGAAAGAGCTGCATCACTGCAAGTCTGGCTGGTTTTTTCTGTGGGAAATATAATTGTTGAAGATTTATCCTTCTTTGAAGAGAGAATGGAAAGTGTGGAGTTCGTAAAGAAGGTGTACGACAGTGAAGCTGAAGTGGTGTGAGAGGTAGACCTCTGGTTAGATGGCAGAACAGAGTGGAACAGAGTGGAAGAGTATGTGAGAGAGAAGAGTCTGAGGGGGGATAGAGAAAGTGAGGAGGGAGTGCTGGAACAGGGACAACTGGAGACTCTTCTGCCGTGGCCATCCCCTTGGTAGGAGTTCCCGGAGGGAGCAAGGCATCGGAGCTATAAATAGATAGATAGATTATCCTTATGTTAGATTGTATATATATTATATACTGTACTGTATACAGCAATCCTTAAACGACCCGTCATATTATGGGCATAAGGATCCGAAAGTGGGCAAATACACGAGGAAATTTAGCGCCAATAAATACTTGTATGCACCATTTAACTTTACACTTAGCCTAGTCCCTCACAGATGCTTTAGTGTAAAATTAAGAGCCTACAGGATATTCTTGAAAATTGTCTTCTTGCCTTTCCGCCTTTCCCAGCTCCTTTTACCTTAAAGTTTGGTGGGAGACAGCAGGTTTTATGAAAAAAAAAAAAAAAAAAAAAAAAATGAAGACAAAATGGAACCTAACCTATGGGCAGAGCGCATAATTATACTTTACAGTACGTCCAAAGCCTTACGCTTTACTGGTAGAAAAACTTGCATCACTCGAAGTCGAGATGGCTTTTCCTGTGAAAAACACAATAGTTAACAAAGACTTATTACAACCTTCTTAAAATTATGTTTACATATTATAAACCATATGTTTTTCATGGTAGCCTACAATATATTACATTATTCTTCAAGCCAACTACAGTATACCAGTTTTCAGAGATAAGAAGTATTACTGCACACTCTAAATGGGTAATGATGATTATGGTACTGATATGAAATGAAAGGAACTCACAGGCCAATTTATGATGACATCTCTGTGGCGTTTTCTGATTTTATCTTTGTTGACTGCATTTGTCCTTGGGTCATAGAGTTTATGGCCACTTTCTTTCCCAGTTGCTTCATGGAAGTTCTTGAGTTTTAGTGGAGACCCCTTATGTGCCTTAGACTGGTGGAAAGTTTGCAAAACCTGAAAAAATATATATATATATACAGTATATAAATATTAGAAGTTCAGTCTTTCCAAGTTTACAGTACTGTACAGTATCTGTAATGTATTCCACTTTGACACAACATGATTATTGCACTGAGAAAAATATTATTGTTTAGACTAATAGAATTTAACTAAATGACATAGGTTAGTGTTTTTTTTTTTACCTGAGTGCATGTCAGATCTGTCAAGAGCTCCCCATCCTTGCAAAATGCTACAAGAGCAAAGAGTACAGTGATGACATGCTTGCAATGGGCAGCTGGACCCTGGCCGGCAGCACACTCACATTGGCTCTCACTTACTACACCATCTTTGGTCAAACTTACATCAACCTTGTAACTGACAGTCTTTTTCATCTCAGCCCAAACTGATGATGTCACATAAACTAAATTTTCATGAACTGCAGTCCGCACATACTGGATGTATCTGGAAAATAAAATGCAAACTTTAGCATAATGACTATCCCATCATCTATCTCTCTTCTAGAACTGTACTTAATAGAGCTATACAGTTTATGAGAAAATTTAATGTAGATTAAAATGCAGCAACATTATATATTGCATGCTGATGATAATGGCTATGTTACACCGGTTATATCCCGGTAGTTTGCCCAGGTTAGGTCCCGGTAGTCTGCTGTGGTCTAGGTTAGGTTAGGTCAGACTAATTTCCAAATTATGTTTGTAAAACATAGATGAACAGTGTCTTAGAATGGTACAAAATAGTGGGTAATGATGCTAAAATATACAATATGGTGAATGGAGTACTGTACTTCTTTTCTTTTACCAAAATGTCTTTTGCATTTATATGAGGTTAGGTTAGGTCATACCCAGTATGCAGGAATTTGCTGTAATAAGTATATTGGTAATGTGTGAGAAATTGTGCATGCATACATACCTTCCCTTGTATAAATCAACTACTTTGGGGTTGAAGTGTGTGTAACAAGCAGATAAGAAATCTTGCAATTTCTCCATGGTGACTGCTGGTATAGTCTGGTCAGCGTGCAAGTCTTTATATGTTGAATATTCAGGCACAACCATATGAAATTCAACTTCTGGTTCATCCCTTATGTTGTGCACATCATCAAACATCAACCTGCAAAATTGCAATAGTTTTCACTTACTTTGTAAATCTCACAACAGTTTTCAATTTATATGACAACTACATTAGAGATTTATAAGTTATTCTATTTCAAGTCTGGTCACCAAGGTAAAAACATCTACAGAAATTGAGCTTTATCAAGACTTACCGTTTCACAAGCTCTGCCTTCTTTCCCGACACTCTTAATTTGCGTGAACGCAAAATTTCTTTCAGTTCTGCTGTTGTTTTCGTGCCATAATATTGTCCTTCCATCATGAAGTTCAAATAAGCTTATAATGAATCCTGTTGGCAGTAAAATATGAGCTAAAAGTAAGCTCTTCTTCCAAGTAAATCCACAGCCTCTTGAAATGAGTGGCGCACTTTACACCAGCGCCGCCAAGCGGAATAGTTCCTACTCGCCCCCATTGAGGAACGAACTTAAAGAATTGAAGCAAGTACTGCTGGAAAAAATCTCGTCATTGGAGGCGCGTGTTACTCGTGGAGCTGGGGTTGACCGGGCTAGCCAGGGTCCATAGAGCAATGTGTTGACTTCGCTCCCAGCTAACGAGGAACCGGCGGTTGTTAGTGGTGACCAGGGTTTGTGGACACAAGTGGTGAGGAGGAAAAAGAAAAACAAAAATTTGCTTGTGTTAAAAGCCAGTAGTGATGATAAGGTTATTGATAAAAAAAACGAAGTTAGTGAAGTCCTGTCTGGTGTTCAGATTAACGATTCTAGATTAACACATGGGGGAAATATGGTCCTAAATTTCGAATCAGAAGGGTTGAGGAAATCAGCAAGTGAGAAGCTCAGTAAAGTGGAGAATGTCGAAGTTAAAAATGTTCAACTGTTGTCACCGAAGATTATGGTTTGTAATGTGAGCAAGATTGAGGAGAAGGATACACTCATTGACACTCTAATTGATAGGAATTACTTTTTACTGACGGTTGACGGGGTCAAGGACAAGATGAAGCTTGTATTTGTGAAAGCAGCAGCTGGTGACACCGTTCACTATATCATTCGGTGTGATCCTGAAGTCAGGGCAGTCATTTGTAACCATTATGATAAATTGCGGCTTAAATGGGGTATTTACAATGTTCGTGACAGATACCATGCCCTAATGTGTTTTTATTGCTTGGGATTTGGCCACAAAATAGATAAGTGTACAGCTAAGCAAAGGAGCGCGAGTGCTACTTGCTATAAGTGTGCAGGTGATCATGAGGGAAATAGTTGCCACTCCACATCAAGGAAGTGCGGCACCTGTACAAAGGCAAAGCGGCCTGATGATCATAGTGTGACTGGTACTGCTTGCCCAGGCATGATGGCTGAACTGAGGCATATCGAAGAAAATACTGATCATGGATTTGTCAAATAATATTCACAGGATTAAGTGTGGTCTTCTAAATGTACAATCTTCTAGGAACAAATCTTTGGCTATTAGAGACCTGATAAATGAGGAGAATTTAGATGTGTTTGCTATTACTGAGACCTGGCTGTCTGATCATGACTCTGCTGTTATAAAGGAAATGACCCCTAATACGCATATTTTCCTTCATAATCCTAGAGGGGTAAAGCGTGGGGGTGGTGTGGGTATATATCTTACGTCTGCCATTAAGAAAATTAGGAAGTGTAAAACCAACAATTATACTACCTTTGAAGTGTTACAAATAGAATGTGAGATAACTGGAAACAAAGTGCTAATCATTGTGGTATACAGGCCGCCCAGTACGAGTATTAGTCCGTTTATTGACGAATTTGGACTATTCTTAGACACTATTGACATGATAAGTGCTGTGGTTACTATCTGTGGTGACTTCAATCTGTGGTTGGATGACTTAGACGCTCATTATGTTCCTCATTTTATTGATACTATGTCAGCCTATAACTTCATTAATGCGGTGGATAAACCAACGTCAATTTGGGGCCATACCGTTGACTTGGTTTTCGCTGACAGAACTCGTGATCTTATACAGAACTTATATGTTGACGAAGTGTGTACCCTTTCTCCTACGCACAAATTGGTAACTTTTATGACATCTCTAGGAATTGTTGAACGACGCAAGAGGAGAATCAAATTCCGTTCGACTCGAAACTTTGACCCTGATGCCTTGGTTACAACTATCAGTACTAGTGCTAATACTAGATTTAATGAGGTTTGTATTCATCAATCTATTATAGAAAATTGTCCTGAATGCTTATATAGACTCTATAATGAGACTGCACGTGGAGAATATGAAAAAATGTGTCCTATTGTCACAAAAGAAATTGTTGTTAAAGATGATTCGCCTTGGTTCAATGAAGAAACACTAAGAGCGAAAAAGGCTAAGAAAAAGAAAGAAAAATTGTGGCTGAGACATCGGTCGACTGAATCGAGGAGGGAGTATAATCAAGCACGAAACTTTGAGAAAAAACTAATAGTGCAACGAAAACGCGATTTTTATAAGGACAGGATTATGCAGGCTGGGTCCAACATCAACAAATTGTATAAAGTATTGGACAACTTAACAGGTAACAAAAAGAAGAATAGACTGCCTGAAGGTTACACTGATGGTGAACTGGCGAGTGAATTCCTAGACTTTTTTTACTCTAAGATTTGTAGAATTGTGCTATCATTTGACACCACCAGCACTAGTATGATGGCAAAAGAGTGTGGTTCTGAACTAAAACTAGCTTCATTTAGCACTGTTGATAAGGTTATGATTCGGAATATTATAAGGCAAGTAAAACTGACTTACTGTGCTAATGATCCGTTGCCAATGAATTTGATTAAGAATAGTGGTAATTTTGACCACCTTGTGGATATTATGACAAAAATGGTTAACACGAGTATATCTAATGGAGTTTTTCCTGCTTCTGAGAAAAAGGCTATTGTCAAGCCTGTAATCAAAGGGAAACTTGATCCACAAAGTCTCAGCTCTTTCCGTCCGGTGTCGAACCTGACATTCCAGTCGAAAATACTAGAAAATGTACTACTGTCTCAATTAAATATGAACAATCTGCGTACCGTCACCTATACTCTACAGAGACTGCACTGTGGTTAATGATATGCGTGGTCTTCTTGATAATGGTAAATGTGGAATGTTATTATTGTTGGATCTAAGTGCTGCCTTTGACACTGTAGTACATGAAATCTTATTACGGGTTTGCGAAAACTATGGGATTGAAGGATCTGCCCTCTTGTATTTGAAAAGCTATCTGGAAGGTAGGACATAATGTGTGCAGGTTGGCGACTGCTTCTCGGACATGAAACCACTTACTAGAGGGGTTCCACAAGGAAGCGTGTTAGGTCCGATTCTTTTTTGTTTATACACGGCAGACTTGTCAACTGTCTTGAAGAAGTATGGTGTGTGCTTCAAACTATTTGCCGATGACATGCAGTTTTACTTGTCGGTGAATAATATACAGGAATCGGAGGCACAACTCTCGGCTATTATGTTCGACATTAAACAGTGGATGGACAATCGTCAGCTAAAATTGAATGAGAGCAAAACAGAATGCCTATTTGTTGGTCGGCGCCTTGACTTTGATAGGTTACAAATTTGTGATTTACGTGTAAATGACTTCGACCTTGAAGTGGGTAACATTGTGAAAGATCTCGGAGTAGTGCTTGATAGTGAACTGACGCTGAAGAATCAAATAACTCAGACTGTGAAATTTCAGGGCTTCCATGAGTTGATGAAATCCTACCCTAGATTTTTGTCGATATTACCCTAGATTCGAGTGTTTTACCCTAGATTGTCGAATTGTCCATAAATTGTTGATTCATGCATTATCATACATAAGTTTATATATTGCCCCCCCCCCCAAACATTTCCCCCACACACACAGGAAAAAAACAAATGCCGCGTAAATTAAAGGGTATTTTATTTAGAAATATGCAGTTGTATACTCTATCTGCTAACACTGTAACACCTCCAGGAGACTTACATATTTGCAGCCTCAGAACATGTAGCATCACTCTTATTAAACATTATTCATTGCTTTTAGCATATTGTCATCAAAACCAAGGTTGTAAGAGGAAACATTAAGGCGTTTCATGTAATAAATTCCATGCATGAGACCACATATTGTTTAATTTTTGAGAGCTTCTTAATGAGGTTTTTGTTATGTTTAATTAACTGAAAAAACGTTCCACAGCAGCATTTGAAAAAGGTAGTGAAAGGAGAGTGGAAATAACATCTGATGAATTAGGGTAACATTGTAGGCCTGCATAATTTTTCCTATTTAACACTATCTTCCAGTACTGCATGAAATTTAGTTGTTTAGATAGTTCCTCATCCAAGTAGTGTAGTCTCCACAGTTTCCACTCTTCATCCACAAGCTTTTTGTCAGCAAATTTTTGTAACTGGGGCAGTTCATCAAATAAAAATGCTAGGGAGGGAGGGTTAAGGGTAGAAGCAGAGTGTGGGTTGATGCAGGCTACTATGTCATGAATTTTGTCATTCAAGGAATATCTTTTTTGGATTTGGAGTACAGCTTCTATCAGGAAAGACTGACATGACTTTTGAAACTGAGAAAGTTCTTCTTTAGTAGCTGCTCTTGATATTTTCATATTATTTACTGATGTTGATGCACTCACTCCTAGATAAATATTCTCAGTTGGGACGAAAGTACTAGAAAACATGGGATGAGCAGGAGTAAGGAGAGAAATGTCTGCTTTCTTAACAAAACTTACATCCATGAAGTCTGAACATAAACTTCTAATGAGTTTACATGTTTCAGTTTTTAATGTGAAGAAATTTGGAGCCTCAGACTGGAAAAGTGTGTTGTAACTATTAAACTTACCCAAGTTGTAGTCTAGGAATTCTAAGTAAGGTCTAGAAAATTTGTCTTCAATAACACAAATTTTTCAAACATATAAATATAGCCTACTCTACACCATATAAATAATAAATGGTAAATACTAATATAAAAAGTTCCAATCATATAATTTATTGACGCATTACGACGAAATAACAAAAACCACGGCCGCCAGTCGGTTATAAACCAAAACGAACTGCCAGAATACTGGCTAGTAGGCTCCAATGAATATAAGTTTACCACCTAATGTCTCATATTATACTCCAACAACTGTCCTGGCTGAGTTTTGTTTTTGGTGCCAAACCATGGTGAGTTGTCAGTAACCACCAAGTACCTAAACCTACCATTCCCACTTTTAAACAATCATTACAAGTGAAAACAGCATATGCTGTCGGTGGCACTGGGGAGTGCTCTGTAGCGATCAGCATATGCTGTCGGCGGCAGTGTAAGGGTTAAATAGCATAGGCTATTTTCGGCTAAATATACCTTAATAGCATTTTCATTTTCTTTCACTTATTCGCAGTTAACATAACTTAGTTCAAGCAAAATATGCATATATACAATAATAAATTACCTTATAGAATGGATATGAAGTTAACTGTTTATATGGGAGGAGGCCACCTTCAAGTAGAATATAGCTGGTAGGAGCACTATTGCTGCTGCTGTATTGTGTGGACTCGTCCTCGCAAGTGTCTGACTGTGTGTGTGTGAACTTGTGGAGAGATCAAGAGAACAGCTTCACGCTCCAGATTTCAGAAGCGAACGCGTATGGGACGAAATAGGATAATATAAAAGCCGTAAAAGCACTCATGGTTATGCTTAGAATATTCGTACGTACAACATATTTACTTATGGATGACTCTTGGTTGCACCCACACAATATCGAACGGGAACAGTTCAGAAGGAAAAGAAAAGGTGGAAAAATCCTCATGATTATAAGCAATATTCATCCTTACGAACTATTTACGTAAGGATCAAAGTGACATGAGTTCCAGTAGGTTGGTACCCACCTCCCTACCTCCCTATCCCTGGCGCCCGGGTATGCTCATACAAATCACGGGGATGATAATATGTACAGTACATTAATCGGACACTATTAAATAAAAACCAGCCTGACGGCAGATTACCCTAGAATTACCCTAGTTTATGCATTACCCTAAACACTACCCTAGGAAGGGTCCAATTACCCTAGTTTAGGGTATTTTACCCTAGAATGGAAGCCCTGCTGTGAATATGGATGGATATCACTTGCACAATATTGCGTTTGTGAGGAAGTACCTTGATGACGGTACAATGAAAAGGCTTATCCATAATCATGTGATTAGCAAAAAAGGACTATTGCAATTCCTTATACTATGGTCTTCCTAATTATCTACTGAGAAAATTCCAATTGATCATGAATAGAGTGGCCAGACTGATTAAAGGCAAATCGTGAAGGGAAAGAATAACACCGGTACTCATTGAACTACATTGGTTGCCTGTTAAAGCCCGGATCATTTACAAGCAATGTGTCTTGGTGTTTCAAGTGTTAACATTTGGTAAGCCGGAGTACATGAAAAGCATGCTTTCTGACTTTTGGGTGGACACTAATGTAACTTTAAGGCACAGTGCTGAGGGGCAGAGACTTCATGAACCTAGGTATTCTAGAGAAGCTGGCCGCAGGGCCTTCAATAGAAGTGCCCCTAGGCTGTATAACAGACTTCCGGCGAGTGTGAAAACTGATGAAACTATGTCCATCTTCAAGAGAGATTGAAAACTTATCTTTTTGCGGACTGCTATGACTTGGTTAATAATGTGATCAAAGAAGATTACCAGTGTTGATGAAACTATTGGGTGGGGCGTGGAGAGTCGCATTGAGACGGAACGCCCCTAGAATTTCAACAACAAGTAACAAGTATTCCTATGTGTGTCTGTGTGTGTGTGTGTATTCCTTCGTGTGTGTGTGAGTATGTGTGTGTGTGTATTCCTTCGTCTGTGTGTGTGTGTGTGTGTATTCTTTCGTCTGCGTGTGTGTGTGTGTGTGTGTGTGTGTGTGTATTTCTTCGTCTGTGTGTGTGTGTGTATTCCTTCGTCTGTGTGTGTGTGTGTGTGTGTGTGTGTGTATTCCAATGTGTGTGTGTGTGTGTGTGTGTATTTCTTCGTATTTGTGTGTGTGTGTGTGTGTATTCCTTCGTTTGTGTGTATGTGTGTGTCTGTGTGTCTGTGTGTGTGTGTATGTGTATTTCTTAGTCTGTATGTGAGTGTGTTTGTATTCCTTCATCTGTGTGTGTGTGTGTGTATTCCTTCGTCTGTGTGTGTTTGTGTGGGTGTGTATTTATGTTAGAAAAGATTTGATGAGACAGACGAGTGTTTTAAAGCAAGAGTCAAATGGAGAGGTGGAGCACCTACTTATCTATATTCTCAAGTGGAAACTAGTATTGTCAACAATTTATCGACCACCATACTGCTCTACTGATAACTTTACAAATACAATACGATCAATAGAATCAGAGGTAATTAACCTAGGCAACCCAGAACCTAACATTATAATACTTGGTGATTTTAATCTGCCAATCATTAGATGGAACGAACCCAATGGGACAATGATATACGGAGGATCGGCCTCGGACCGACAGCAATCTGACTTATTTCTATCGTTTATGGACAAATTCCTACTTAAACAAATGATAGACACGCCTACTAGGGGAAACAACATTCTAGACTTGACTTTAACAAACAACGAAGAAATAGTCAGTAATATAACTATTGAAGACACTTTGATGTCGGACCACAGAATTGCAGTCATAAAGACAGATTTGGAGAAAACGAGTGAAACGAAACGGACACTGGAGAAAGATTCGTTTGCTTCACTGGATTTCCACCTTAAGAACACAGATTGGAATGCAATACACAAAGCCACAATGAATACTTAATCTATTTGAGAACAAAACCAGTGACGATATATATAATATATTGTACGCTAAACTGCTAGAGATATGCACACAACACACTCCTGTCCGACAAAGATTCACCCAAAACAGTATTCCAAGAGATCGTCGTATCCTGATGACGAAACGGACGAAGATAAAAAAAAAAACAATGGCGAAAACAATAAACACATATGAAGTAGAGAAACTGAAAGACAAAATTAACAATATTGAAGTCAAACTTGCACAATCATGTGCAGAAGAATTGAAATTAACGGAAATAAGACCAATAGAGAAAATAAATACGAACACGAAATATTTTTACTCCTACGTGCGCTCAAAATCAGTAACTCGAAGCTCCATTGGCCCACTTATATACAGAGGTGAACTGATTAGCAAACCTGAGTTAATATTGAAAGCCTTGAATGAGCAGTACACTTCAGGTTTTGGCAAACCAATGGACCAATTCCATGGAAATCAGTCGACTACCAACTAAGCGACATCTGGCTCAAACCGGAAGACTTTGAGAAGGCAATATCAAAGATAAAAATGAATGCAGCAGCCGGACCGGAACAGATCCCAGCTATTCTCCTTAAGAAATGCTCAAAAAACATTATCTAAACCACTGTGTGGCTTATGGAGATCATCTCTTAACCAAGTCAAAATACCAGCAATACTGAAGCATGGAATGGTAACTCCCATACACAAAGGAGGCAACAAGACTGAACCCAAACAATATAGACCTGTGACGTTAATATCACATATAATAAAAGTATTTGAACGACTAATTGTTACTGAACTAAGAAGTCACATGGATAGGAACAAGTTGTACAATCCTGGCCAACATAGTTTTAGAGATAATAGATAATGTCTCTCTCAGCTATTACTACTACACAGAAATAATAAATGTCTTAGAAAATGGACAAGCTAGACAATCATATTAAAAAAAAAAAAAAAAATAGAATATCAGTTTGGCATTGCTGGAAAATTACTAGACTGGATCAAAGATTTCTTTGCAGATAGAACGCAGTCAGTGGTGGTAGAGGGAATCGAGTCAGAGAAGTCAAAAGTATTAAGTGGTGTAGCCCAAGGATCAGTGATCAGACCAGTGTTATTTCTAATGTTTATGACAGATATGGATGAAGATGAAGACTACTGCCAAACCACCTCGTTCACAGACGACACCCGGATGCTGGGCAGAGTGCAGACAATTGAAGATTGCAGAAAAATGCAGAACGACCTTACAAAAATATACAGCTGGGTGCAATGCAACAATATGGAGTTCAACTCATCAAAGTGCAAACTACTTAGGTATACTTACCCAGACACGAACCACTCAACTTTATTTACCGAGATCCGGCCGGACAAACCATACAAAAGAAAACAGAGATACGAGACCTAGGCATCATTATGAGCAACAAAGCAGATTTTGACACTCAAATAGACAACATGGTAAATAAAGCCAAACAACAGACTGGATGGATCTTACGTTCCTTTAAAACCAGGAAACACCACGCTATCATTATGCTGTTTAAAACCATTGTATTACCA
>JAWQEG010003488.1:0-2500 GCA_033782935.1 Petrolisthes cinctipes | reverse complement strand
AGCGTCTACTTGTGTTTATACAGTCCCTGTGGAATGAAGAACGCATCCCGAAATCCTGGATCGATGCCACAATTATTCCCATCTACAAAAACAAAGGAGAGAGAAGTGATTGCAACAACAGCCGTGGCATCTTCCTCCTCTCCGTGGCCGGTAAAGTACTGGCAAGAATCATGCTGCTCCCGCCTGGTGAATAGTGTTTCTGAGTCAGTGTTGCCTGAATCCCAGTGTGGATTCAGGAAGGAAAGGGGAACCATAGACATGGTGTTCTCCCTAAGACAAATTCAAGAAAAGTGCACTGAACAAAACAAAGACCTTTATATAGTCTTTATTGACCTGACCAAGGCGTTCGACACAGTGCCCCGAGAACTTCTGTGGAAAATCCTACTAAAATATGGAGTACCAGAAAAGTTTCTCAATATGATCAAACTTTTCCACTCTGGTGTGGAAGCTAAAGTTACCATAAGTGGCAAGGAATCAACACCTTTTCCTGTAGAAGTGGGGGTGAAGCAGGGGGACGTCTTGGCCCCAATACTGTTCAACCTCTTTATCTCAGTGGTAATGAAACTTCTGCAGACCTTGCTTAGAGACGAAGATGGTGTACAAATAGAATACAGACTTGATGGAAGTCTATTCAACATCCGCAGACTCCAAGCACAGACCAAAACAACTACTAAACAGGTGGTAGATTTGCAATACGCTGATGATGCTGCTCTTGTGACTCACACAGCTGATTCAATGCAACGTATCCTAGACACGTTGCATAATATCTACCAAGCATTCGGTTTTACAAATTAATACACGCAAAACCGAAATTCTAGTGCAGTTAGCCACCCAAGAACAAGACATACATACCTTCAACATCAACGGTACTGAACTACAGACAGTCCCCTTTTTCAAATACCTTGGCAGCATCGTAGCCTCAACCACCAAGATCGACAATGATGTTATAGATAAGATCAATAAAGCAGCACGTGCCTTCGGCATGCTAAGGCACAAAGTCTTTAACAATAAACACCTGAAACTGACAACTAAAGTACACTGCTGTATGGGGCAGAGACCTGGACCACCTACCGTCGTCATCTAGCACAACTGGAGCATTTCCACATCTCTTGTCTCCAAAAGATACTAGGTCTCACGTGGAAAGATCGATTGCCGCACACCCAGATCCTAGAGCGTGCAAATACTACTAGCATAGAGGCCATCATTGCAAAGCGGCAGCTACGATGGCTTGGGCATGTTATCCGAATGCCAGACGAACAAATGCCAAAGCAAATTCTTTATGGACAGCTACAAAACAGCCACCGAAGACCTGGTGGCCCTAAAAAGAGATTCAAAGATCAAACAAAATCAACCTTGAAGAAATGCCTGATTCCATCCTCCAACCTTGAAGCCCTTGCAAATAATTGCACCACCTGGAGAATTAAAACCAATCAAGGTATTGCTGCTATGGAACAGGAGCGTACGAATCAACGTACTATAAAATGACAAAGGCATCACGCCGCTAGCCCCCAGTGGAGATGCCCAACCTATGGGAGGGTGTGCAGATCAAGAATTGGACTGGTGAGCCACACCAATGCTCACAGAAGGCGGGTGCCTCATCAACAAAAATAAAGCAGCCTCATAATTCATCTTATCACTAAAGAGGAAGAAATGAAAGTAGTCATCGGCTACGATGGACTGCCTTAAGTAAGTGTGTATGTGTGAGAGAGAGAGAGAGAGAGAGAGAGAGAGAGAGAGAGAGAGAGAGAGAGAGAGAGAGAGAGACTGTGTGTGTGTGTGTGTGTGTGTGTGTGTGTGAGAGAGAGAGAGAGGTACTATGTGAGTATGTGTATGTGTATCATAGAGAGAGAGAGAGAGAGAGAGAGAGAGAGAGAGAGAGAGAGAGAGAGAGAGAGAGAGAGAGAGAGAGAGAGAGACTGTGTGTGTGTGTGTGTGTGTGAGAGAGAGAGAGAGAGAGAGGTACTATGTGAGTATGTGTATCATAGACAGACTGTGTGTGAGAGAGAGAGAGAGAGAGAGAGAGAGAAACTGTGTGTATGTTGGTGTGAATGGAACTCCGTGAGTGTGTGTGTATGTGTGTGTGAGAGGAACTGTTTGTGTGTGTGAGAGAAACTGCAAGAAAGAGAGAGAGACTGTGTGTGTAAGAGAGATTTTATTTGTGTGTTTATCTGAGAGAGAGAGAGAGAGAGAGAGAAACTGTGTGTGTGTGTGTGCGTGAGAGTGATATCGATGTGTGTGAGAGAGAGACTGTATGTAAGAGAGATATCCTTTGTGTAGGGGAGAGAGAGAGAGAGAGAGAGAGACTGTGTGTATATATATTTTTTTACACACACACACACACACAGCCATCTTTCTCACACACACACGAAGTCTCACTTTTTCTCTCTCTCACTCACAAAGTCTCTCTCTCTCACACACACACACATCAATCTCTCTCACACAAATACAGTCTCTCTCTCTTTCTCACACACAAAAACACAAAGCCTCCCTCTCTCTTTCA
>JAWQEG010003487.1:0-25000 GCA_033782935.1 Petrolisthes cinctipes | reverse complement strand
ATAATAATAATAATAATAATAATAATAATAGTAATAATAATAATAATAATAATAATAATAATAATAATAAATAAATAAAACTAATAAGAAATATAAATAGAAATAAATATAAAATTAATAATAAAAAAAATAATAACGACAGGATGTAGATCAAAATGAGCTTCCAATTTTATATAATAGATTTTCTTCACCCAATTTAGTGTGTGTGTTAGATGAGCCGCCAACAACAACAACCACAACAGCAACAACAACAACAACAACGACAACAACAACTACAACAGCAACAACAACAACAGCAACGACAGCAACAACCACAACGACAACAACCACAACAACAACACCACCACCACCCCCAACAACCACATCAACAACGACAACAACAACAACAACAACAAAAGCAACAACAAAACAAAGATGATAATATATTCTACTTAAAATTGTAGTGCCTTGATTCCTCCAAAGCATGTCAGGAAACACCAAACAGGAATAGATGAACAAAAATAATAATAATGGTGGTGGTTTGTTGTTGCTTAGAATAGTTTGGAGGAATCAATTTACCTCCAACAACACTCCACCCCTTCCCTCCCCCCTTAAGGGATCCCGTGATGTAGTGAGAAAATTGGAGGTTAGCGAGTACTTCAAACATTGCCAAGAAACACACACACTCACATACGTAATTAAAGAAGCTTGTTTCATGGCATAGTCAGGAGGAAACAGAATCCACGAAACACACACACCTACATTAAAAGAAGCTTGTTTCGTGGCACAGTCAGGAGGAAACAGAAGTCACCAGAAGGTCTCATACACCATCACAGGGTTCCCTTTATTACAATAACTACTTACACGCTCTACTGACTTAAGAGGAAATAATACCACTTATAAAAGATTCCAGGTGTGTGTGTGTGTGTGTGTGTGTGTGTGTGTGTGTGTGTGTGTGTGTGTATGTTGAGGTGTGTGTGTGTGTGTGTGTGTGTGTGTGTGTGTGTGTGTTGGGGTGTGTGTTGGGGTGTGTGTGTGTGCGTTGGGGTGTGTGTACTTATATTAAATTTCACGTGTATGTGTGTGTGTGTGCACGCTTATATATAATTTCGTTTGTGTGTGTTGTGTTCAAAGAGAAGTGAAGTGATATGAAGTGAAGTGATATCTCCCCCTCAAAAGAAAATAGAAAGACAGACAGACAAAAGTGAAGTGAATTGATTGAAGAGAAGTGAAGTGAATTGAGGAGAGGTAAAGTGAATTGAGGAGAGGTGAAGTGAATTGAGAAGTGAAGTGATATCTCCCCCTCAAAAGAAAAAAACAGACAGACAGGCAGACAAAAGTGAAGTAAATTGAGGAGAAGTAAAGTGAATTGAGGAGAAGAGAAGTGAAGTGAAGTGAAGTGAAGTGATGTGATATATCTCTGCCTCAAAAAGAAAACAAGCACCAGGTTTGTGTCTGTGTAGGACATTGGTTTAGCCCCGTGTGTGTGTGTGTGTGTGTGTGCGTGTGTGTGTGTGTGTCTGTGTGTGGAATAATTAACGTGATGGTTTGACGAGTGACCTGACTGCCTGTCTGACCCTCTCTCTCTCTTTCTCTCTCTGTTTGTCTGTCTGTCCGTTTATCTTCTCTCTCTCTCTCTCTCTCTCTCTCTCTCTCTCTCTCTCTCTCTCTCTCTCTCTCTCTCTCTCTCTCTCTCTCTCAGTATAATATGTAAGGTCTGGTTAGTGTGAGAGACAGGTAAATAATTTTTCAAGCAAGCAAACAATACCATACAAGCAAGGAAACCATATATATATTCAAGCAAGTGCTGTGTGTGTGTGTGTGTGTGTGTGTGTGTGTGAAAAAGGACACACAAACACACACGATTCGGCAGTTTGCAACATTTTTATATCATGCATAGTTTTTCGAGTCAAGCACACACACACACTATTAAACTACATTAACACACACACACACACACACATTACATTACACCCCCCACCTACGTACACACACACACACACACACACACACACACACACACACACACACACACACACTACATTACACCCCCCACCTACACACACACACACACACACACACACACACACACACACACTACATTACACCCCCCACCTACATACACACACACACATACACAAACACACACACTACATTACACCCACCACCTACACACACACACACATACACAAAATTACACTACATTACACCACACCACATCACATTACAACACACACACACAGACACACACACAGCATGAGGGAGTAATGAGGGGTGGTAGGTAGCAGTAATGGAATGATGAGACAAATGTGCTTTTTGTTCTCGCCTGAGAAATAATAATACTAATATTAAATAATTCTTCCCCAGGCGTTGAACTCTCTCTACCGACATTGTTTGGTTCTCAATTACCTTTTTAATGCTTGTGTGTCTGTTTTTTTTTTTTTTTTTTTATTGTGTGTGTGTATGTGTGTGGAGTAATATAGTGTGCGTGTGTGTATGTGTGTGTGTGGTGGGGTATAAGATAGTGTGTGTGTGTGTGTGTGTGTGTGTGTGTGTGTGTGTGTGTGTGTGTGAGTGTGTGTGTGTGTGTGTGTGTAATAATAATAATAAACGGTTTATTGACATGAGGGCAGCCATAGGCTGAAAATATACATACATTTAAAAAAAATACAGTAGATAAATATATATATACACATATGCAATACAAATGGTGATGATGAGTGTGATGTTGTGTGTGTGTGTGTGTGTGTGTGTGTGTGGTGGGGTATAATATAGTGTGTATGTGTATATGTGTGTGTTGGACCATTACCATTCAGGATTCAAAGCAAAGTGTAGGAAATTATACAGTATTGTGTTTACGTGTCTCGTCTCGTCTCGTTTCGTCTTCCCCTGGGGCCTATTTCATTCACCTTTGCTATACAATACTTTCAACAACGTGTATGAGTCCTGGAGGCTTCTGATTCCTCCTGACTATGCCACAAAACAAGCTCCTTCAATATAGGTGTGTGTGTTTCGTGGCAATATTTGAAGGACTCGCTAACCTTCAATTATCTCACTACATCACAGGGTTCTTTGATTAATTGATTGATATTAGGCACCGCAACAGCGAGGTCATATGGCGCCCGAGGAAGATGGTGATTGAGAGGTGGGACAGTAAGCACAGAAGGTAATAGATGAAAAAAGTAGACAGTCGGAGAAGTGAAATCCCCTTTTATTTAAATTGGAAAAGAGACAAGTGCTTCTTCTAAATTCTTCAAAGTGATTTTTCTGAAGTAGTCGGTGGGGTGGGGTTGGGTGGGGGTGGGGTGGGGTGGGTGTTGAGTGAAGGGGTGAATGGGGGTAGGGTAGGTTGAAGGAGTGGGGTGGGTGGATGGAAGGGTGGGTATTGGTGGGGGGCAAGCGGTGGGGCTATGGGAGTGGAGGGGTAAGGTTGTGGGTTGGGTGGGGGTAAGGCTGTGGGTGGGGTAGGGTAGGGTGGGGTGCTTCTGTGCATGGGTGGGTGGGGCGGGGCGAGGCTACGGGAGGGGTAGTGTTGGTGTGAGGTAAGGCTGTTGGTGGCTAGGGTGGGGCTTGGTGGGGTTGGGGGTAGGGGGAGGGGGGTAGGGGGGGGACACAAGCGCTCTCCATCCAACATTTGCTTCACTCATTACTGTCGCGACAAACTTTTTTATCATTTTTTTTTTCAATCCGTCCGTGTCGGTGTATTTCGATTTTTGGATATACATAGATACATATATATATTTTTTATATATGCTGTAGTAACTGGAATATTAAATTACTAATATTTTGTAGCTTGGCTGATGAACGGGATGGGAAAAATGACACCAAAAAAAGCCATGTTGGTGTGTACAGTTGGGGACAATAGTAACTGACCACCCTTCCTCTCGTAGCTAGACCAACAAACCAAGAAGAAGAAAAATTAAAGAAAGAGGAAGATAGAATAGCGCCCCCTAGGCCTGGAAGACTCTGTAGCACGAATGAGATGGAGAGGAGTGACAGCAACAAACACGAAGGGAATACAAGGAGAGGAAGGGATAGCACACGGAAAGGGAGTAAAAAGAAAGGAGGGAGTAAAAAGAAAGGAGGGACCGAAGGAAAGGTGGGAGAGCTAACACGAAGGGAATGGAAGGAAATGAGGGACAGAAAAAAACGAAGGAAATAGAAGGAAAGGAGGTACAGTAAACACGAAGGAAATAGAAGGAAAGGAGGTACAATAAACATGAAGGGAACAGAAGGAAAGGAAAGACTGCAAACACGAAGGAATGGAAGGAAAGAAGGGACAATAAACACAAAGGAAAGGGAATAGAAGGAAAGGAGGGACAGATAAAGATGGAAGGAAAAAAAGACGACAAACACAAAGGAAAATGGAATAGAAGGAAAGGAAAGACAATATATGTGAAGGGAATAGAAGGAAAGAAGGGACAACAACAGACATAACGGGAATAGAAGGGAAAAAAAGGAGAGATAGTTGAAAATTATTAAGACTTGCCGATTAAGTGAATGAATATATTGAAAGAACCATTGCAGCGAATCTTGTCAACTAATTTTACAGGCACCAATTATTGCTATAGTTTATTTGCATGTTGCTTTTTCGAGGCTGTTGTGTTACCTGTTGTTGTTGTTGTTGTTGTTGTCGTCGTCGTCTGTTGGTTACCTGTTGTTGTATGTTATTATTATTATTGTTGTTGTTGTCTGTTGTCTATCTATTATTATTATTGTTGTTGTTGTCTGTTGTCTATCTATTATTATTATTATTGTTGTTGTCTGTTGTCTATCTATTATTATTATTATTGTTGTTGGTGTCTGTTGTCTATCTATTATTGTTATTGTTGTCTGTTGTCTATCTATTATTGTTATTGTTGTTGTTGTCTGTTGTTGTTGTGTGTTGATTCCTCCAAACTACTCCAAGCAACGATCACCACTATCCTTGTTTGGGGGAGGTTATACACTTTGGGTATATTGGAGCGCCTTCATTCCTCCAAAGTACGCCAGGAAACAACAGATCCCCTATTAGTACCATTGTTAGGTGTGTGTGTGTGTGTGTGTGTGTGTGTGTGTGTGTGTGTGTGTGTGTGTGTGTGTGTGTGTGTGTGTGTGTGTGTGTGTGTGTGTGTGTGTGTGTGTGTGTGTGTGTGTGTGTGTTTTCTGGTATAGTTAGGAGGAATCAGTAGCCTTCCAATTTACCAACAAGAGAATCTCCCCTTAATCGTGTGGTCCTGTTTCCTGGCATACTTTGAAGGGAGGAGGAGGAGGAATCAAGACACTCCAATGCACTGAAAAGTATATTATCATCCCCTTTAATTTACCACACAATGCCGAAGCGAATAAATTGATGTCTGTCTGGCTTCCTGAGTTTAACTAGTCCCGGGGGCAGAGGTGTAATAATTATTTCAGAGTTCCCTAGATGGCGTCGTGATCGGTGGTAGAACGAACACACATCCTCTCATTATATCACATCAGAAAGGGGTCGTTCTATCTACACATCCTTTAATTATACCACATCAGAAAGGGGTCGTTCTATCAACACATCCCCTCATTATATCGCATCAGAAAGGGATCGTTCTATCTACACATCCTCTCATTACATCACATCAGAAAGGGGTCGTTCTTACTACACATCCTCTAATTATACAACATCTGAAAGGGATCGTTCTATCTACACATCCTCTCATCATATCACATCAGAAAGGGGTCGTTCTTACACACGCTCTGAGTCAAATTATATCATATCAGAAAGAGGTCGTTCTATCTACACATTCTCTCATTATATCACATTAGAGGGGTACGTTATTCCCAATATGTTGTGCTTGTTGGTGGTCTTCCTCCTTAACTCCTGCCAACTATTAAAGGACCCTGTAATCGTGTATGAGACTTAGTGGCTTCTGATTCCTCATGTGTGTGTGTGTAAAAAAATAATAATAATAATAAACGGTTTTATTAATGAGAGTGGCAGCCTGGAGCTGAAAATATACAGTTATGAATAGATGTAAATATATAAATAAGAGTAATAGAAATAAACATAAAATATATACAAGGATATAAGGCAGTATATTGATTAAACTAGGTGTTGTTGAGTAGATGTACGATGGTGGGGATGGCACTGTTCTTATATCTATCAGTGTGTGTGTGTGTGTGTGTGTGTGTGTGTGTGTGTCTGTGTCTGTGTGTGTGTGTCTGGTCTGAGTCTGTCTGTGTGTCTTTATAACTTTCTAAAGTAAGCTATACGTTCATTAACTCTAATCATGAGATCATTTTCATTCATTCCCAACATTAATATTTCCTGACAATTTATTTTTCATCCAACTAATTTTACAGGCACCAATTATTGCTATAGTTTATTTGCATGATGCTTTTTCGAGGCTGTTGTGTTACCTGTTGTTGTTGTTGTTGTTGTTGTCGTCGTCGTCTGTTGGTTACCTGTTGTTGTATGTTATTATTATTGTTGTTGTTGTCTGTTGTCTATCTATTAATTCATCATCCCTTTCCAGCATTATCCAGCAACTTCATATTCTTCTTTATAATTTCCAGTACTTGACAGCATCATCCAAAACTTTATATTCTTCCTTACACTTCCAGCACCAGACAGCCAGCCAGTCAGTCAGTCAGCCAATCAGCCATCAACCAACCATCCATCAACCAACCAGCTATAAGCCAACCAACCAACTATCAGCCAATCAGCCATCAACCAATCAACCAACAAACAACCATCAGCCAACCAACCAACCAGCCATCAACCAACCATCAGCCAATCAGCCAACCATTCAGCCAGCCAGCCATCAACCATCAACCAATCAGCCATCAACCAACCAGCCATCAACCAACCAACCAACCATCCATCAGCCATCCAACTAACCAATCAGCCATCAACCAACCATCCAACCAGCCATCCATCTATCAACCAACCAACCATCAGCCAACCATTCAGCCAGCCAGCCAGCCAGCCATCCAATTTCCATCTGTTCATTTCTCCTCAAAGCAAATAGACAACCTACACATCCTTCTTTTATCTCGCCACCCCAGCCAGCCTCCTTTCTCTCCTCAACAAATCTCAGTGTAATCTCTCTCGCAATCACAATTCCCCTCTATTTCCTTCCCAGAGTCGCATTATCCCCAAGTCTGCCAAGGTACGGAGAAGGTATATACAGTAAATAAAAGGAGAATATTTAAGTGCTTTGCTTCGTCTGTCGTCTTAATTTAAGTCTGATTTACATTACACCCAAGTTTGCTAATATAGAGGGACAGTAGCCTATATTGGGGGAAAAAAAAAAAAAAGAAAAAAAAAAAAAAAAAAAAAAATAATAATAATAATAATAATGACTGCTTTTATTTTTAACTATGGTGACCTGTTTGATCTGACCTGACCTGATCTGAGTACACCTGACTGACCTAGCTTGAGTCGTTTTAATCTTATTTGCACTAAGAGGGTTACTATTTTGCCCTGACCTGACCTGAGTACACCTGATTGACCTAGCCTGAGCATCCTTTGGCCTGACCTATCCTTCCTTGAACTGACTTAAGTTTATTAACTTGAGCATCGCTTGACCTGATCTAATCTTCTCTGAACTGTCCTAACCCGACCTAACCTTACCTAGCTTGAACTGACATAACCTGACTTGACCTCACCTCAGCATGAATTGACCTGACCAAAACCCAGCTTGAACTAACGTAAAATTACATCACATCAGCATGTCTTGACCTGACCTGACCCTAAGCAACCCTAAACAAACGTAACCTGACCTCGTCTGAGCATGCATTGACCTGACCTAGCCTGACCTGACATAACCTAACCTCACCTCACCAAATCAAGAAATCTGTCACACACATATGGATGAATGAATGACCTTATCTGACCTAGACCTGCCCACGTTACCTAACCTACCTTGACTCTTTCTCACCTTCCTAATCTAATCGAATCAAATCAAACCTAAGCTAATAAACCAAAGCTGTAATTATTTTTTTAGACATATTACAAATGGACAATAAGCATATTAACAAAAATAAAAAATAAACGATCTTTTACATAAAGCTAATTTAAATAAAGATAATTTACAAAAAAAGCTAATATATATAAAGCTAATATACAATAGGCTAAAAAAAGTAATTCCAAAAAGCTAATTTGCAAAAAGGCAATTCATAAAAAGCCTTTAAAAAAAAGCTAATTTAAAAAAAAGCTAAAAGTATTATATAAAGCTAATATAAAAAAGCTAGATTATTATAAAAAGCTAATATTAGAAAAGCAAAATTAATAGATAAAGCTAATATTAAAAAAGCTAAAGTATTCTGTAAAGCTAATTTTAAAAAGCTAGAGTATTATAAAAAGCTAATATTAAAAAAACAAAAGTATTATATAAAGCTAATTTTAAAAAGCTAAAGTATTATATAAATCTAATTTATTACATGACACAGCCTCTATCAACAACAACAACAACAACAAAAATTCTTCCCTGTACCGTGAGAGACTTTGGACTGGTACACCCCCAGCCTCAATCATACGTCCCCTTATGTAAGGAAGATTTGTAGAGGGCGTGACAAAAGGGGAGAGGGACACACACACACACACGGTATAACACACACACACACACACACACACACACACACACACACACACACACACGGTAAAGCAGACACATACACACACGGTATAACACCCATACACACACACACACGGTATAACAGACACATAAACACAGACACACAGTAAAGCAGACACATGCACACATCACGCCAACAAAACACACACACACACACTCACACAAAACACACACACACACACCTCTCTAGCCACCTCAAACACACAAACAACCCCCTCACTACTACCCATCTCACACACACACACACACACACACACACACACACACACACCACTACTACCCACCTCACACACCCACACACACACACACACCTCTACTACCCACCTCACCAACACACACACACACACACACACACACACACACACACACACACACACACACACAAGCTGTCCTGTTTGTCTTGATGGGTTAGTTAATGAGAGATGTAAGGAGAATATTGGTGTTTGTATTTGTCACTCATTACCCAAACCTGTGTTTCAATATTGGCTTAAACAAATATTGACACTCCATCACTCTCTATTCAATATATATTCATAATCAAGTGTGTGTATAGTGAGGTGTTTGTGTGTGTATAGTGAGAGAGGTGTATTGTGTGGTGTGTATATTGAGTGAGGTGTGTGTGTATATTGAGAAAGAGGTTTTGTGTGGTGTATATTGAGTGAGGTGTGTGTGTAGTGAAGTGTGTATGTGTATAGTGAGAAAGAGGTGTATTGTGTGGTGTGTATATTGAGAAAGAGGTTTTGTGTGGTGTGTATAGTGAGAAAGAGGTGTATTGTGTGGTGTGTATATTGAGTGAGGTGTTTATTGTAAGGTGTTTTCAGTGAGGTGTTTGTTATATGTATATAAGGACACACACAAGTACAAACACAAACACACACACCAATACAAACACACACACACACACAAATACAAACATACACACCAATACAATCATACACACACACACACACACACACACACACACACACACACACACACACACACACACACACACACACACACACACCAATACAAAAACACACACACACCCACCAATACAAACACACACACACACACCAATACAAACACACACACACACACACAAATACAAACATATACACACACACACACCAATACAAACATACACATACACACACACACACCAATACAAACACACACACACACACACACGTCACTCCTCAACAAACTAACAACTTCACCTTGAAATCATGTGCCGTGATGAGTTTACACTGATAGAGAGACTACAGTAAACAATAATAACACGTGGTATCTACTTACTGCTTGCTGCCTGATTCACATAACTCCCTTCCTACCTCCCTCCTCTTCCTGCCTTCCTACCTCCCTCACCTCCCCTTCCTCCCTCACCTACCTCCCCTTCCTGCCTTCCTACCTCCCTGCTTCACATAACTCCCTTCCTACCTCCCTCACCTCCCTCCCTCCCCTTCTTGCCTCCCTCCCCTTCCTCCCTCCCTCACATAACTCCCTCCTTCCCCTTCTCACCTCCCTCCCTCCCCTTCTTGCCTCACCTCCCTCCCCTTCCTACCTCCCTCACCTCCCTCCCTGCTTCACCTAACTCCCTTCCTACCTACCTCCCTAACCTCCCTCCCTGCCTCACATAACCCCCTTCCAACCAACCAACCAACCAACCAACCAACCAACCATCCTTCCTTCCTTCCCCCCTGTCTCACATACCTCCACCCTTCTTACTAACCAATCCTCCTCCCTCCCCAACCATCCTTCCTCCCTCCCTCCCCTTCCAACCAACCAACCAACCATTCTTCCTCCCTGCCTCACATAACTCCCTTCCTCCCTTTCCCACCATCCTCCCTCCCTCCCTTTCCCACCATCCTCCCTCCCTCCCTATCCATCCCTTCCTCCCCTCCCTCCCTTTCCCACCATCCACCCTCCCTCCCTCCCTCCCCTTCCTACAAACCAACCACTCGAACAATTCTTGAAAAATGTTAAGATTGCGTTCACCATTATCCCTTAAAAGCAAGTTTCCGGGGACATTATATATATTCTATTTATTGTTATTATTATTTTAATTATTTCTGTATTAGGGACATTTTTCATATGTTATTATTATCATTATCATTTTTATTGTTATTGCTATTATTTATTTAATAATTATTTATTATTCATTTCATTATTATTATCATTATTATTGTTATTATTATTATTTATTTCATTATTATTATCATTATTATTGTTATTATTATTATTTATTTCATTATTATTATTTATTATCTATTTCATTAGTATTATTATTATTATTTATGTACATTTGAGCGCCTTGATTCCTCCAGGGTATATAGTGTCATCCAAGGAAACCAGACAATGAATTAATCAATAAACATAACGATGGTCTCTGTTGCTTGGATGAGTGTGGATGAATCAGTTTGCTTCTCATTGACCAAAAAAGTTAGAGGGTTGGACCATACTGCTTCCTCCTAATAAGGGATCATCTGTTTCGTGGCATAGTTTGGAGGAATCAGAGACCTCCTTCCTATTCACTATCAAATTAATCTTCCCTTTATAACGAACACACAATCTTTGTAAGGGAAGGAAGGGAAGGGATGGGATGGGAAGGAAAGTTAGGAAGGAAGGGAGGAAGGAAAGGAAAGGGTAAGAAAGTTAGGGAGGGGAAGGGATGGGAAGTTAGGAAGGGAGGAAGGAAGGGAAGGGAGGAAGGAAGGGAAGTTAGGAAGGAAGGAAAGGAAAGGGAAGGGAAGGAAAGTTAGGGATGGGAAGGGAAGATAGGAAGGGAGGAAGGAAAGGAAAGCGAAGGAAAGTTAGAAGGGGAGGAAGGAAGGAAAAATCGAAAGGGAGGAAAAGAAGGAAAGAAAAGGAAAGAATAGGAAAGGATAGGAAAGGGAAGGACAAATCTAAAGGGAGGAACGGAAGGGAAGGGAAGGGGTGTGTGTGGGAAAAAAAGAAATACCGGTATATTTTTTCACTTAATTATTTACACAGAATTATTCCAACCTTGACTTGAGGAACGAACACCCACCCTTCTTCCCCCATGAATGCAGTCATAGAAGTAAAAATAATAGCAGTTGTAGTAGTTATTGTAGTATAGTAGTTATTGTGGTAGTTTTAGCAGTTGTATCCTTATCCAGACAATCGTAGAAGTAGCAATTGTAGTAATTATTGTAGCATTTTAATAGTTGTACCCTTTTCCCTACAATCATAGAAGTAGGTGAAGGAGGAGCTGTTGTAATAATAATAATAATAATAATAATAATAATAATAAAAATAACAATAATAACAATAACAATACTAATAACAACAACAATATCAACAATAACAACAATAATAAAAATAATAATAATAATAATAATAATAATAATAATAATAACAACAATATATATAAAAACAGAACAAGAATGCTATATCCCCCTTCCCCTATCTATCTATAAATGCTTCATATCACGGAACAGATGTGGTTACTTATGCCAAGCCTTTTACTCCGACTAATTGAGCTGTTTACCGCAATATGCTGGTCACTAACTACTCGTACTAACCTAAAGTGGGCCAGGTTGAGGTATTTAAAAAAAAAAAAAAAAAAAAAAAAAAAAAAAAGCTTGGAGGTTGGTTGGTAGGTTTGTTTGTTTGTTTAGTTGGCTGGTTGGTAGGTAGGTAGGTGGTTTGGTTGGTATGTTGATGGTTTGGTTGGTTGGTAGGTAGGTAGGTAGGTAGGTAGGTTGCTTGGTAGGTAGGTAGGTGGTTTGTTTGGTATGTAGGTTGGTAGTTTGTTTGGTAGGTAGTTTTTTTTTATTTTTATGGTTGGTTGGTTGGTTGGTTATGAAGGGAGGGTGATGAGGGAGGGGGAGAGTGGCTATGGGAAGGGGAGAGTAGAAGGGGAAAGGAGGGTTGGAAGGAGAGGAAGGGAAGATTAGCGGAAGGAAGGGCGAGGGGGGAAGTTTGACAACGAAGGGAGGGTGGGAAAAGGGGAAGGAAGGGGCAAGTTTGGCGACGAAGGGAGGGGAAGGGGGGAAGTATAGTGGGGAGGGGGAGGGGAAGGGGAGAAGTTGGCGATGAAAGAAGGCGACAGGATGGGAATAAGGGGGTTGTTTGGCAGCGAAGACAGTGGGAGGGGGAAAGTGGAAGGGCGGGGAAAGTGGAAGGGCAGGGAAAGGATGGGAGGGGAGGTGGAAAGGGTGGAAAGGAAGGGGAGGGGGAGGGGGAAGGAGGGGTAAAGTGGAAGTGGAAAGGGAGGAGGTAAAAATTGGCGTTGCTAGGAAGTCCCTTATCACCTTATCTCAATGGTGTGGTTGTGTTGTTCTAGGTTGGGGAGAGAGAGCCGAGTCATTACTGTGTGTTGCATTATTACTCTGTCACGGTGTAAGGACTCGTTCCTATTTTAATAAGAACCCTGTGAACGTGTGTGTGTGTGTGTGTGTGTGATGAAACTTTGGTGGCTTCTGATTGCTCCTGACTATGCCAAGAAAACACACAAGCTCCTTCAATGTACTGTAGGTGTGTGTGTGTGTTTAAGGAGGACTCGTATTGTATTCAGGACCCTGTGTGTGTATGTGTGTGTGATGAAACTTTAGTGGCTTCTGATTGCTCCTGACTATACCACGAAACATACAAGCTCCTTCAATGTACTGTGTGTGTGTGTGTTTCGTGGCAATGTTTGAAGGAGTGACTAACCTCCAATCTGTTTACTACACCATGGAGGTCCTTAATTCATCTCACCAAGTGTGCCCTCGTAGTAAATCACAGAACATGAGATAACAAACCTATTACAGATATATAGAAAAATTAAAAAACTATTACAGATATATATAGAAAAAATATCTATCTTATATAATACAGTATAACTAGAAAAAAAAATCTTAATATGTAAACGGACCACAGAAAAAATATAAATTATAAATGTTTCCTTCTTGTTGTTGTTGTTTTGTCGTTATAGTGTGTGTGTGTGTGTGTGTGTGTGTGTGTGTGTGTGTGTGTGTGTGTGTGTGTGTGTGTGTGTGTGTGTGTGTGTGTGTGTGTGTGTGTGTGTGTGTGTGTGTGAGAATGTGTGTGTGTGTGTAATCCAAGCAAAACTTAATTTAACATCTATTTGGCTATAAAATATATAATGTTTCTCTTTTGTTGTTTTATCATTACAGTGTTGTATTTTGAGCCTGTAATACAATCTAGCTAATTTATTTTAATATCAATTTGGCCATAAAAAAAAAATATATATATAAATGTTTCTCGGTTGCTTTATCCTTAAAATTATTGTCGCGACTTGACGACCTAACTAATAATAAATCTCACATTACTAAAAGGGGAGGTTGTGTTCGGGAATTGGAGGCTTCTGATTCCTCCTGCCTATGCCACGAAACACGCAGCTTCCACATAGGTAGTGTTTCGTGGCAATATTTGAAGGCCTCATTCATCTCCAATTTTTTTACTACATCACAGGGTCCCTTAAGGGGTGATGGTGTTATTGTTGGTGAATTGTTGGAAGGTCTGTGATTCCTCCAAACTATGCCACGAAACAGATCTCCTATTAATTATTATTAGTACCACTTGAGTGTGTCTGTTTCCTGGTAGAGTTAGGAGGAATCAGTAGCCTTCCAATTTATCTACAAGAGACTTTTCCCCTTAAATATTACATTGACGTTGCAAAGGACATACATACATACATACATACACCAATCACCATCGTTCATGATCACGTGGTATAGTTTTTTTCAACTATTTATTTATTTAATTATTCATTTATTCATATGTTTTTACACACACACACACACACACACACACACACACACACACACACACACACACACACACACACACACACACACACACACACACACACACACACACCACACACAATGTATATAACCTTACACACACACACACACAAACACACAATGTATATAGCTTTACACACACACACACAGACACACACACACACAGGAAGTATATATCCTTACACACACACACACACACTATATTATAAGGTTAGCCTAGTGTGGAGGTCATTAGGACAAGGTTGGTGTGGTATAATGCTAAGTAAATACAACCCTTTCCGCTCCACACGTCACCAAGAATACCTAACCAGTTCCTTTACTGTCCTGGGGAAGGTGGTCATCGTGTGTCTGTGTGTGTGTGTGTGTGTGTGTGTGTGTGTGTGTGTGTGTAAGGTTATATACTGTGTGTGTGTGTGTGTAAGGTTATATACTGTGTGTGTGTGTGTGTGTAATGCTATATACATTGTGTGTGTGTGTGTGTGTGTGTGTGTGTGTGTGTGTGTGTGTGTGTGTGTGTGTGTGTGTGTAAGGTTATATACTGTGTGTGTGTGTGTGTAAGGTTATATACTGTGTGTGTGTGTGTGTAATGCTATATACATTGTGTGTGTGTGTGTGTGTGTGTGTGTGTGTGTGTGTGTGTGTGTGTGTGTGTGTGTGTGTAAGGTTATATACTGTGTGTGTGTGTAAGGTTATATACTGTGTGCGTGTGTGTGTGTGTGTGTGTGTGTAAGGTTATATACTGTGTGTGTGTGTGTGTGTAAGGTTATATACTGTGTGTGTGTGTGTGTGTGTGTGTGTGTGTGTGTGTGTGTGTGTGTGTGTGTGTGTGTGTGTGTGTGTGTGTGTGTGCTCGCGTATCCTTCTGGTGTGAGGGTGCTTGTTTGCTTGCTTGCTTCTGTGTGTCTTGCTACTGTGCTTGTTACGCTGTGAAATGTATCCTGCATGCTGCGTGTGTTGTGCTTGCGTGCGTGTTCTTCTGTGTGTGTATGTGCTTGTTTCGTGGCTTTGTGTGCTTGTGCTTGCTTGCTCGCGTATCCTCATGTGTTAGTAGTGGCTATTGTATTGCATGTCCTTCTGTCTGTGTGCTTGTAGTTAGTTGCTTGCGCGTCTCGTGGGCTATATCAGGTCTCACTGTATAATACCTCGTGTGCTTGCTTGCTTGTGTGTGTGTTTTTTAGTGCTTGCTTGCTTGCGTGTGTGTATTTCTAAGTGCTTGTTTTGCTTGTGTGTGTCTTTCTGAGTGCTTGCTTGCTTGTGTGTTATTCTGAGTGCTTGCTTGTGTGTGTGTGTGTCTTTCTGAGTGCTTGTTTGCTTGTGTGTTATTCTGAGTGCTTGTTTGCTTGCTTGTATGTGTCCTTCTGAGTGCTTGCTTGCTTGTGTGTGTCTTGTGTGTGCTTGTGTGTCTTTCTGAGTGCTTGCTTGTGTGTGAGTATTTCTGAGTGCTTGTTTTGCTTGTGTGTGTCTTTCTGAGTGCTTGCATGCTTGTGTGTGTGTCTTTCTGAGTGCTTGCTTGCTTGTGTGTGTCTTTCTGAATGTTTGCTTGCTTCTGTGTGTCTTTCTAAGTGCTTGATTACTTGTGTGTGTCTTTCTGAGTGCTTGATTACTTGTGTGTGTCTTTCTAAGTGCTTGTGTTGCTTCATCATGTGCTTCTAGGTTCACCATTAGTTTCTTGGGACATTTATTGTTTTGTCGTCTTTCTCATCACTGTTTTTTTTTTCAAAGTCAAATGATACTCTTTTTTTAGACTGTATAATCATAGAAACAACAGACAGTCTATTACTACACAGACAGTCTATTATTACACACACACAGTCTATCACTACACACACACAGTCTATTACTACACACACACACAGTCTACTATTACTACACACACACAGTCTATTACTACACACACACACACAGTCTATTACTACTACTACACACACAGTCTACTACAACACACACAGTCTATTACTACACACACAGTCTATTAACACTACACACACACACACACACAGTCTATTAACACTACACACACACAGTCTATTATAACACACACACACACACAGTCTATGACAAGATTATTTTTGTTTTTCCGACTATACAGAGGAGGATTAACAAGTCGATCTATCTATCTATCTATTGTTTTCACCCCATCGCTGTGTCATCCTCGCTGTGGGGATATATATAATCTTACGTTCCCGCCATTTGAGAGAAGTGTACAATTGTAGATAATAAAGTAAGTCGGTGGTACTATTCACTAATACAGGAGGAAGCATTATTACGAATTGTATATTGGCTCGACCCCTGGTTAGGTTAGGTTAGGTTAGGTTAAGTTAAGTTGGGTTTGATTTAGATACCGTAGGTTAGATTTGGTTAGTTTAGTTTAGGTTAGGTTAGGTTAGGTCAGGTCAAGTCTGGTTAGGGTATGTTAGGTTAGGGTAAGTTAGGTTAGATTAGGTTAGGTAGGTCAGGTAGGTCAGGTTAGGTTAAGTTAGGTTAGATTAGTTGGCTGAGTGGTTGGATGGCTGAGTTGTTGGTTAAATGGCTGAGTTGTTGGTTAGATGGCTGAGTTGTTGGTTGGATGGCTGAGTTGTTGGTTAGATGGCTGAGTTGTTGGTTAGATGGCTGAGTTGTTGGTTGGATGGCTGAGTTGTTGGTTAGTTGGCTGAGTTGTTGGTTAGATGGTTGAGTTGTTGGTTGGATGGCTGAGTTGTTGGTTGAATGGCTGAATGAATGAAAGAATGACTGACTGACTGACTGACTGACTGACTGACTGACTGACAATGTGCCCCGTATTCTCACTAGTTCACCCTCAATAATAAACTATGTTATATATTCTCAGTGCTACACCCTCAATATAAACTCTACACTATATTATTTCTATCAAGACTTGAATGCACAGGCTCCCTCGAGAAGAAATATATACCTCTGGTGCTTCAGTAAATTTATATGCAGCATACATTACAATACCAGACATAAAAATCTCAATAAATATCGTAGTTGTTTCAGTAAATATATATAATGCAGTAAAAAAAAAAAAATTACATGTAAATTTTTTAGTACTGTTATTCTACTAGTGTGTGTGTGTGTGTGTTTGTTTGTGTGTGTGTGTGTGTGTTTGTTTGTTTGTTTGTGTGTGTGTGTGTGTGTGTGTGTGTGTGTGTGTGTGTGTGTGTGTGTGTGTGTGTGTGTGTGTGTGTGTGTGTGTGTGTGTAGAATAAATACCGGTACCCATTTTTTTTTTTTAACCAATGCTCTGTGTAGGAATTTCTGAGGCCGACTGTTACTAAGTATTATCTGCGACTCCTGAGTACTGTGATGTGGGCCAAAATGTGTGTCTCTCTAACGTTATATTACAAAGATGATATTCACTACATTTCGCCAAGATAAAAGACGAAAAATATATATATAAATAATAATAATAATAATAATGCAGTATAAGAGAGTTCATCCGTGTGTCTGTGTGTGTGTGTGTGTGTGTTTGTGTGTGTATATGTGTGTGTGTGTGTGTGTGTGTGTGTGTGTGTGTGTGTGTGTGTGTGTGTGTGTGTTTATAACTCCAAATACCGGTAGTTAGTGTTTTTATTCACATACATTACCTGCAAATTACAATGGGAAATAAAATTGCTTTGCTCTGCCAGTGGAGGTAATAGGGAAGAAAGGGAGGAGGGGGGGGGTATACTCTTCCTTGTGTGTGTGTGTGTGTGTGTGTGTGTGTGTGTGTGTGTGTGGATATGTGATGGCGTGTGTGTATGTTTTTTGACGCGTGTGTGTGTGTTTTTTTGACGCGTGTGTGGGTTTTTTTGACGCATGTTTGTGTTTTTTTGACGCGTGTGTGGGTTTTTTTGACGCATGTTTGTGTTTTTTTGAAGTGTGTGTGTGTGTGTGTGTGTGTGTGTGTGTGTGTGTGTGTGTGTGTGTGTGTGTGTGTGTGTGTGTGTTGCAACCTGTGCCCATCTCAACATTGTCTCACTTATACATTCATTTTTCAGCCTGTGTAGGAATTTTGCCCGTAACTGTACAGGCTGGCGGAACAGAACAGGATTTTGACACCTTTCCATTCCCTTGTTCTGTGTGTGTGTGTGTGTGTGTGTGTGTGTGTGTGTGTTTAGTTTACTGCCTCTGTGTGTGTGTGTGTGTTTAGTTTACTGCCTCTGTGTGTGTGTGTGTGTGTGTGTGTGTGTGTGTGTGTGTGTGTGTGTGTGTGTGTGTGTGTGTGTGTGTGTGTGTTTAGTTTACTGCCTCTGTGTGTGTGTGTGTGTGTGTTTAGTTTACTGCCTGTGTGTGTGTGTGTGTGTGTGTGTGTGTGTGTGTGTGTGTGTGTGTGTGTGTGTGTTTAGTTTACTGCCTCTGTGTGTGTGTGTGTGTGTGTGTGTGTGTGTGTGTGTGTGTGTGTGTGTGTGTGTGTGTGTGTGTGTGTGTGTGTGTGTGTGTGTGCGTGTGTGCAGTTGACCTCTCTCGCCGGGATACAAAAAAAGAGAAAAAATAAAATAAAAGGGGGGAAATCAGCTGGCCGAGAGAGGAAGGAAAATTAATGAAGGTTGGTGGAAGAGAGTGGAGAGGAAGGAAAAAAAAGAATGAAAGATAGGATGAGTAGACACGAACAACAAAGCTGAAGACCTGACCTAACCTAACCTAACCTGACCTAACCTAGCCTGACCAAACCTGACCTAACCTAACCTAGCCTGACCTAACCTGACCTAATCTAACCTTTGTAAGGGATGATGATGTGTGAAGGGTGAAATTTTTGATATAATTATGTAATATATATTTATGTACACATACACACTCACAAACACCCACCACACACTCAAATAAATACACAAAAAATAAACATACACACACAAACACACACTCAAACCCCCATACACACAAACACACACAGAAAAATACACTCGCCCATCAACACACACACACAAACACACCCACATACAAACAAACAAACACACACACACACATATATAAGAGGGTGATACTGTAATAAGATATAGCATTACCAAAGTAACCCCCCCTTCCAGAATGTACAGACAGACACTTTTACCTACAACTGTACAGAGTGAGAAACACACACAAAAAAAATTATATTGGTTCCAGTCGACCCTTCATGCACTATCACAACTTTTGCCCACAACTGTACAAGGTGAGAAAAATTATCTAAAATCCAGTTACTTGCATCACTGAGCTTACTTCACCTTTCCATCCAGAATTCTCCCCTCTCACTTACTTACTTACTTACTTACTTCAATATATTTACTTACTCTATCTTGAGCTGCATCACCCGGCCAGCCACTCTCTCTCTCTCTTTTATTTTTATTTTGTTGGTGAATTGGAAGGTCTGTGATTCTTCCTCCAAACTACCATATGCCACGAAACAACATATCTTCTATTAGTATCATTGAGGGGGTCGTCTGAATGTTTTCTGGTTGTAGTTAGGTAGGAGGAAATTAGTAGCCTTCCAATTCACCAACATGACAATCTGTGTGTGTGTGTGTGTGTGTGTGTGTGTGTGTGTGTGTGTGTGTGTGTGTGTGTGTGTGTAACAGATACATATATTGTCCCTCCTATACTGTATGCATGTGTATGTGTGTGTGTGTGTGTGTGTGTGTGTGTGTGTGTGTGTGTGTGTGTGTGTGTGTGTGTGTGTGTAACAGATACATATATTGTCCCTCCTATACTGTATGTGTGTGTGTGTGTGTGTGTGTGTGTGTGTCGCGAGTAATACACCATAAAAAGAGGTGTTCACATCATTCACTCGCTTTACAACTCGGTGTCAACTAATAAACACACACACAACACAACAGCAACAACTACAACAACAAACACTCACACATTAACACACACATACACACACTCACACAACAACAACAAACACTCACACATTAACACACACTCACACAACAACAACAAACACTCACACATTAACACATACAAATACACACTTCCACAACCACAAACCCTCACACATCAACACACATAAACACAACAAACACAACACAAACACTCACACATTAACACACATAAACACACACTTACACAACAATAACAAACACACACATAAACACACTCACACAACAAAAACACTCACACATTAACACACATAAACACACACTCACACAACAAACACAACACAAACACTCACACATTAACACACATATAAACACACACTTACACAGCAACAACTACAACAACAAACAGTCACATATTAACACACACATAAACACACACTCACACAACAACAAACACACACATTAACACACACTTCCTCAACCACAACAAAAAACACTTACACATTAACACACTCACAAAACCACTACAAACACTCACTCATTAACACACCCATAAACACACACACAACAACAACAACAACACACACACACACACAAACACACCCTTAACAAGACACGCTATGCACTTGGTTTAAATGTCCGAGATAAGTTGTGTATTTAGAGACGATAAACACACACACACACACACACACACACTGGGGAGGGGAGAGGGAAGGGGACTATGAGGGGAACAGAGAGAGAGAGAGAGAGAGAGAGAGAGAGAGAGAGAGAGAGAGAGAGAGAGAGAGAGAGGAACTGGGAGGGAGAAGGAGAGAGAAAGAGAGAAGGAACGAGGGAAGGGGACGGGGGTGGGGGAGAGGGATCTAGGAAGGTGGGGGTGGGGGTGGGATGAAAGGGGCCTGCCGGGTGGTGTGTGGGTAGGGAGTGTTTGTGTGGGTGGGGGGAGTGGGAGGGAGTGTTTGTGTGGGTGGGGGGGTGGGGGAGGGAGTGTTTGTGTGGGTGGGGGGTGGAGTGTTTGTGTGGGGGTGGGGGGAGGGGGAGGGAGTGTTTGTGTGGTTGGGGGAAGGGAGTGTTTGTTTGGGTAGGGGGAGTGGGAGGGGGAGTGGGAGGGAGGGTGTGTGTGGGTGGGGGGAGTGGGAGGGAGGGTGTGTGTGGGTGTGGGAGGGTGGGTGTGTGTGTGTGTGTCGGAGGGTGTGTGTGTGTGTGTATGTGTCGGAGGGTGTGTGTGTCGGAGGGTGTGTGTGTGTGTGTGTGTGTGTCGGAGGGTGTGTGTGTGTCGAAGGGTGTGTATGTGTCGGAGGGTGTGTGTGTGTGTGTGTGTGGTGTGTCGGAGGGTGTGTGTGTGTGTGTGTGTGTGTGTCGGAGGTGTGTGTGTGTGTGTGTGTGTGTGTGTGTCGGAGGTGTGTGTGTGTCGGAGGGTGGGTGTGTGTGTGTGTCGGAGGGTGTGTGTGTGTGTGTGTGTGTGTGTGTGTGTGTGTGTGTGTGTGTGTGTGTGTGTGTGTGTCGGAGGGTGTGTGTGTGTGTGTCGGAGGGTGTGTGTGTGTGTGTCGGAGGGTGTGTGTGTGTGTGTCGGAGGGTGTATGTGTGTGTCGGAGGGTGTGTGTGTGTGTGTGTGTGTGTGTGTGTGTGTGTGGTGTGTGTGGTGTGTGTGTGTGTGTGTGTGTGTGTGTATGTGTGTGTGTGTGACGGAGGGTGAGAGAGAGAGAGAGAGGCCCAAATCCCACCCAATAAATTACCATCATAAATGCTTGCCAAAATATTCGTCTGGTCTCATCCTTGGACATACAGCCTTCCCCCGGAGCCTCGTTCATTTAGCTTTCCAGTGACTAACGAGAGGATGGTACCAGACACGCTCCAGTATACCCTCTAGAATATGCTCCGTTATAACCTCTAGAATATGCTCCAGTATTTACTTTTATTGCCAAGATATGCTCATTTATACCTTACAATATGCTCCGTTATACCCTCTAGAATATGCTCCGTTATACCTAGAATATGCTCCGTTATAACCTCTAGAATATGCTCCGTTATACTCTAGACACGCTCCAGTATACTCTAGACACTCTTCAGTAATTACTTTTAAAACCAAGATATGCTCCGTTATACTCTCTAGAATATGCTCCGCTATACCCTCTAGAATATGCTCCGCTATACCCTCTAGAATATGTTCCGTTATACCTTCTAGAATATGCTCCGTTATACCCTCTAGAATATGCTCCAGTATTTACTTTTATTACCAAGATATGCTCATTTATACCTTACAATATGCTAAGGTATATCCAAGAATATGCTCCAGTATACCCTAGAATATGCTCCGTTATACCCTCTAGAATATGCTCGTTATACCTCTAGAATATGCACCGTTATACCCTCTAGAATATGCTCCAGTATACCCTAGAATATGCTCCAGTATACCCTAGAATATTCTCCAGTATACCCTAGAATATGCTCCGTTATACCCTCTAGAATATGCACCGTTATACCCTCTAGAATATGCTCCAGTATACCCTAGAATATGCTCCAGTATACCCTAGAATATGTTCCGTTATACCCTAGAACGCTCCAGTATTTAATTATATAACCAAGATATGCTCCGTTATACCCTAGATACGCTCAGTTATACCTTAATAGAATACTAGAGGTATATCATGCTCCCTCATCCATCCTCCTCTTCCTCATCCATTTCACTTCTTTTTTCTTCTTCTCCTCCTCCTCCATTTCCTTCTATTTCTTCATCCTCCTCCTCCTCCATTTCCTTCTATTTTCTTCATCCTCCTCCTCCTCCTTCAGTTCTTTCTTTTTTCTTCCTCCTCACCATTTCCTTCCTTTTTCTTCCTCCTCCTCCATTTCCTTCTATTTCTTCTTCATCTTCATCCTCCTCCTCCTCCTCCTCCTCCTCCTCTCCTCTCCTCCTCCTCCTTCATTTCCTTCTATTTTCTTCCTCCTCCTCCATTTCTTTCTAATTTTCTTCCTCCTCCTCCATTTCCTTCTATTTTCTTCCTCCTCCTCCATTTCCTTCTATTTTCTTCATCCTCCTCCTCCTCCATTTCCTTCTATTTTCTTCTTCCTCACCCTCCACAACACCTTCCAAGGAAACGGATTCGACATATGGTCTAAAACAATGATATGCTGTTGTTTCTTTATTATAATTATTTGTTCAAAAGATTGATTCACTCTCCAATAATTACTACTACTACTACTATTACTGCCGCTGCTAATATTACTACTACTACTACTATTACTACTACTACTACTACAGTATTACTATTATTACAAGTATATACTACTACTACTACTACCACCTTACTAATACTACTCCTACCACCCGCCACCACCACCACACCACCCCTTACAACAACAACAAACAACAACAACAAGCAACAACATCAATCATATCTACGTGTGTGTTTTTCCTCAATGTAAGTTTCCACACGGACCGTCACCAACTACCTTCCACCCTCCCAACCAACAATAATAATGGTCCGTTTGTATAGAGTACTGTACTGTCTTCTAAAACATTCCTTCCGTGTTCCAAATTAGCGCCTCGTAGTGGAGGAGTGTTAGTCGCAGTTGGTTCCCATAGTAAGAACGTTTAATGAGTATCGTTGAGGCGAACCAAGCGCTAACACACAACATTTTAATCCCAAGAATTTTTTGGAATAAGCCAGTAACACACAACACTTATATTTCTCAAGAATTTTTGGAATAAGCCGCTAACATACAACATTTATATACCCCAAGAATTTTTTGGAATAAGCCGCTAACACAAAACATTTATTTATCCCAAGAATTATTTTTGGTATAAGCCCACTAACACACATTTATTTATCCCAAGAATTTTTTGGAATAAGCCGCTAAACACAGATACACAGTTCCTCTCTGGTTCGGTCAAGGACAGATAACATGTGAAATCCCCTCTTCTGTCCTACGCTTGAAACGCTTCCCTCAATTTCTATCCCAAAGACAGCAAGCGGGAGCAAGGGTGGGCTATATGTACAATCGCAGACCCTGAAAAGTCTACCCCCCTCTGCAGACCATGAGATTAGGCCTGGGTAGACTTTTCATGGTCTGCGAATGTACAGCCACAATCAAATATCCACCGACACTTTCCTTCCATTGTAGTAAATATCTTGGTAATAAAGAACAACACGTGTATGATTTTGCAGCACCTCATAATAATAATAACTGAAGGGGGTGAGTTGACGTAAGGTGTTGTTGTATGATTATATTTTGATATGATGCTGATTTATTTGCACGATGGAAGGAAAGTGTCGGTGGCTATTTGATTGTGGTTGTACGACCCGCTAATTTGGTGCACAGAAAGAACAGAAAAAATAAATAATAACAAAATATATAAATAAATAAATAAACAAATATGGTGTCCTGTTGCTTGGAATTGCTTATCTAACTAAGGACCCTGTGATCGTCTATGATAATTGGAGACTTCTGATTCCTCCTGACTGTACCACGAAACAAGCTCCTTCCATTTAGGTGTGTGTGTTGCATGGCAATATTTGAAGGACTCCTATACCTCCAATTTTCTTACTACATCACAGGGTTCCTTAAGAAGATAATATATTTTTGGTACATTGGAGTGCTTTAATTCTCCCAAAATATACCAGGAAACAGGACCGGAGAAGCAAAAATAATGGTGGCCTGTTACTTGGAATTGTTTGGAGGAATCAGTTGCTCCAGATTTTATTAAGGGACCCTGTAATGTAATCAGAAAATTGGAGGTAAACGAGTCCTTCAAATATTGCCACGAAACACACACACCTATATGAAAGAAGCTTGTTTCATGGTACAGTCAGGAGGAATCAGAAGTCTCCAATTATCATACACGATCACAGGGGATAGTAGTGTTGGTAAATCTGGAGCAACTAATTTCTCCAAACTATCCAAAGCA
>JAWQEG010003486.1:20000-31213 GCA_033782935.1 Petrolisthes cinctipes | reverse complement strand
GTATATTAGAAAAGGGGGGAGGGTGGGGTGCTGTGTGGGGGGGTGGTAGCGGGGGTTGTATGAGGGTAGGGGTGGGGTGGGTAGGGGGGTTGAGGGAAGGGTAGGGGGGATGGGGGGAGTATTTTAGGGGGGTGAGGGGAGGGGAGGGTGCTGTTGGGGGGGGAGTAGGGGGGGTGATATGGACAGTTTCACCAAGGAGACTCATACATCGTTCTCTATGTGAGTATTATTATTATTATTATTATTATTATTATTATTATTATTATTAGTTGGGGGGGGGTATTTTTAGGAAGGGGGGAGGGTGGTTTGGGGGGTGCTGTTGGCGGGGTAGGGGGGTGCTGTGGGGGGTAGGGGAGGGTGCTGTGGGGGTATGGAGTATTTAGGGGGGTAGGGGGAGGTTGAGGGAAGGGTAGGGGATATTTTAGGGGGGTACGAGGGTACTGTGGGGTTAGGAGGGTGCTATGAGGTTAGGGAGGTGGGTGGGGGCTGGGGGGAGTATTTTAGGGGGGTGCTGGAAGGGTTGGGGGGAGGGTGGGGGCTAGTGGGGTATTTTAGGGGGGGTAGGAGGGTACTGTGGGGGGTAGGAGGGGGGGTATTTTAGGGGGGTAGGGGGGGTATAATTTTGAGGTGGTACCATACCCCAAGGCCAAGTATGGACAGTTTCACCAAGGAGACTCATACATCGTTCTCTATGTGAGTATGGGGGGTTTGGGGGGTGCTGTTGGGGGTGGGGGTTTGGGGGGTGCTGTGGGGGGTAGGGGTTTGGGGGGGAGTATATTAGAAAAGGGGGGAGGGTGGGGTGGTAGGGGGGGTAGGGGGGTTTGTAGGAGGGTAGGGGTGGGGTGGGTAGGGGGGTTGAGGGAAGGGTAGGGGGGGATGGGGGGAGTATTTTAGGGGGGTGAGGGGAGGGGAGGGGAGGGTGCTGTTTAGGGGGTGCTGTGGGGGGGGTAGGGTAGGGTGGTATGGACAGTTTCACCAAGGAGACTCATACATCGTTCTCTATGTGAGTATTATTATTATTATTATTATTATTATTATTATTATGAGTTAGGGGGTAGGAGGGGTGCTGTAGGGGGTAGGGGGGTTTAGGGGGATGCCGTGGGAAGGTAGGGGTAGGGTGGGGGGGAAATTTTTGGAAGGGGGGAGGGGGTATTTTAGGGGGGGCGACTCATACATCGTTCTATATGTGAATATTATTATGAGTATTGGGGGGTAGGGGGGTTTGGGGGGGTGCTGTAGGAAGGTAGGGGGTATTTTAGGGGGGAAGGGGGGTGTGGGGTATTTTAGGGGGGGGCGACTCATACATTCTATATGTGAGTATTATTATGAGTATGGGGGGGGGTAGGGGGGGGTTTGGGGGGTGCTGTAGGAAGGTAGGGGATATTTTAGGGTAGGGGTGGGGCGGGGGGAGAATTTTAGGAAGGTGGGAGGGGGTATTTTAGGGGGGTCGACTCATACATCATTCTGTATGTGGAGTATATATGTATATTTATTCATACATTTATTTATTCATATGTTCATGAATTTTTTTATTCACCTATTTATTTATTCATTTATTTATTTATTTATTCATTTATTCAATCCTTCACTTATTCATGTATTTATTTATTCCTTTATTTATTTATTCATTTATTCATTTATTTATTCATTAACTTATTCATGTATTTATTTATTTATTTATTCATATATTTATTCATTAACTGATTCATTCACTTATTTATTTATTCATTCATGTATTTATTTATTCACTTATTTATTTATTTATTCATTCACTTATTCATGTATTTATTCATATATTCATTTATTTATTTATTCATACATTCACTTATTCATATATTTATTTATTTATTCACTTATTTATTTATTTATTCATGTATTTATTTATTTATTAATTTGTTTATTCATTCACTTATTCATTCACTTATTCACTTATTCATCTATTCATTCATTCATTCACTTATTCATCTATTTATTTATTTATTCACTTATTCATCTATTCATCTATTTATTCACTTATTCATCTATTCATCTATTTATTCACTTATTCATCTATTTATTCATTCATTCTTGTACTTATCTATTTACTTATTAATTTATTCCTTTATTTATTTATTTATTCATGTATTTATTCACTTATTTATTTATTCATTCATTTATTCACTTATTTATTTATTCATGTATTTATTCATGTTTTCATTCATTCACTTATTCACTTATTTATTTATTTATCTATTTATTTATTTATTAACTTAATTTTTCATTCACTTATTCATGTATTTATTTATTCATTAATTCACTTATTCATATATTCATTCATATATTTATTTTTTATTCATTAACTTATTCATTCATTCACTTATTCATTTATGTATTAATTTATTCATTCATTCACTTATTCATGTATTTATTTATTTATTCATTAATTCACTTATTCATGTATTTATTTATTTATTCATTTATTTATTTATCTATTTATCTATTTATTTATTTATTCATTAACTTATTCATTCATTCACTTATTCATTTATGTATTAATTTATTCATTCACTTATTCATGTATGTATATATTAACTTATTTATTTATTTACTTATTCATGTATTTATTCATTCACTTATTCATTTATTTATTCATTTATTTATTCATTTATTCACTTATTTATTTATTTACTTATTCATGTATTTATTCATTCACTTATTCATTTATTTATTCATTTATTCACTTATTTATTTATTTATTCATGTATTTATTTATTTATATATTTATTCATTCACTCATTCACCTATTTATGTATTTATTTATTCATTCACTTATTCATCTATTTATTTATTTATTTATTTATTCATACATTTATTCATCTATTTATTCATCTATTTATTCATTCACTTATTCATGTATGTATTTATCTATTTATTAATTAATTTATTTATTTATTTACAGACTAATGATGTTAATGGCAATAAAAGTTGGGACCTTCATTTCTGGCTGGGCTCCGAAACATCTCAGGTAATTATTATTATTATTATTATTATTATTATTATTATTATTATAAGAAGATATTATTATTATTATTATTGTTATTATTATTATTATTATTATTATTATTATTATAAGAAGAAATTGTTATTAGTATTTTGATATTATGTAAAGATATTATTATTATTATTATTATTGTTATTATTGATATTATTAGTATTAGTATTAAATGAAGATATTATTAGTATTAGTATTATAATAATATATGATTATTATTATGGTTATTATTATTATTATTGTTGTATTAAATGAAGAAAATTTGTATTATTATGGTATTAAATGAAAACATTATTATTATACACACACACTCTACCCTCCTTCACACACTCTACCCTCCTTCACACACTCTACCCTCCTTCACACACTCTACCCCTTCTTCTCTCTCCCCCTTCTTCTCTCTCCCCCCCTATCCAACAAACCCCACACACACCCTCTCCCCTTCCTCCCTCTCCCCTTCTTCTCCCCTTCCTTCTTGCTCCCCCCTCCCCTTTCTTCTCTCCCCCCCCTCCCCTTTCTTTTCCCCCCCTCCCCTTTCTTCTCCACCCCCTCCCCTTCCCTCTCCCCCCCTTCCCCTCCTCTCCCCCCCTCCCCCACACACACACCCCTTCCTCTCCACCCCCCTCCATCCACTCACACACTCTCCCCTCTTTCTTCCCACACACCCCCCACCTTCCTCCTCCCTCCCCACATACACCTCCACCTTCCTTCTTCCACAACCCCCCCCTTCCCAACACCCCACCCCCACCTTTCTCCACAAACCCCCCTCCATCCACACACACACACACACACACACACACATACAGGATGAGGCTGGAGCAGTAGCCATCAAATCCGTAGAATTGGATGACCAGTTGGGTGGTGTTCCCGTACAACACAGAGAAGTGGAAGGTTATGAATCATCACTATTCCTATCAAGGTATTATTATTATTATTGTTATTAGTATTATTATTAGTATTAGTATTATTATTATTATTAGTATTTGTATTATTATTGTTATTATTATTATTATTATTATTATTATTATTATCGAGGTTAGTAAGGGGTTAGGTTAGGTTAGGTTTGATTGGGTTAGGTTAGGTTAGGTTTGGGTTGGGTTTGATTGGGTTAGGTTAGGTTAGGTTTGGATTGGGTTTGATTGGGTTAGGTTAGGTTAGGTTTGATTGGGTTAGGTTAGGTTAGGTTTGATTGGGTTAGGTTAGGTTAGGTTAGGTTTGATTGGGTTAGGTTAGGTTTGATTGGGTTAGGTTAGGTTAGGTTAGGTTAGGTTTGATTGGGTTAGGTTAGGTTTGATTGGGTTAGGTTAGGTTAGGTTAGGTTAGGTTTGATTGGGTTAGGTTAGGTTAGGTTAGGTTAGGTTTGATTGGGTTAGGTTAGGTTTGATTGGGTTAGGTTAGGTTTGATTGGGTTAGGTTAGGTTTGATTGGGTTAGGTTAGGTTAGGTTAGGTTAGGTTTGATTAGGTTAGAATTGGATGACCAGTTCCCTTCCAACACAGAGAAGTAGAAGGTTATGAATCATCACTATTTCTATCAAGGTGCGTAGTATTAGTAGTAGTAGTAGTAGATGAATTATTATTAATATTATTATTATTATTATTATTATTATTATTATTATTATTTTTATTATTATTATGGAGGTTAGTATGGAGTTACCTTTTTTATTGAGGTTAGTATGGGGTTGGATTGGATTAGTTCAATTAGGTTGTTGTCACACTATGTGGCTCCACCACTTTGGCCTCGCCGTGACAGCAGAGCCGTAATACCTGTACTGTGTCACACTGTGTGTCACACCACACAGTGTAGTGTGTATTGAACATAAAATGTATTAATATAAATGCAAGACAAACTTACTATATAAGAGTTTAGGAATAAAAATATTCTTACATTTCTCATTGCGTTGTATTAACTGCAAGTCAAGTCAGTTTTCATCAATGTTAATACATAACTTTTACTTACAATGTTTATTGTTAAATTATTATTAAAGTATTCAAGTATTCTTTTGTACTTTTCTACAAAGAACTGACTTGTCTAGGACACTTTGAATAAATAAATGAATCCACATTAAACTTGGTAATAAGTCAGCATGTTGTAGTGAGGTGTAGTGAGCCAGTCACGGTCGTGGAGACCGTGTACTCGTGCCGCACTGCCGCAGCCGCAGTGTTGTCACACTCACACCTCTCATTTGTTTGTGTGTGTGTGTGTGTTATTGCCATTACTACGCCATATGCCGCAAAGTGTGACAACGTCATTAGGTTAGGTTAGGTTGGGTTGGGTTTGGTTAGGTTAGGTTAGGTTAGGTTGGGTTAGGTTAGGTTAGGTCAGGTCAGGTCAGGTTGGGATGGTTTGTTTATGTTTGTAGGGGTGAATGAATAGCTGTGGTTGTCTGTACTGGTGGGGACCAACCATGGTATAATGACTATAAATATATTATAGTCATTATACCGTGGGACCAACAGTCTGGTTACCACACTCAACACACCACACTGTGTAGGGATGGATGCCAGCTTAGTTAACCACATGGTGTTGTTTAAAGTGATGTCACCCAATACGTCAGGAAGGGGAAGTACACACCAACCACCTAATTATTATTCCACCTCTAAATCAGTAGTGAAGTTGTGGAATCATGGTGGAAATGTAGGATATCAACGGGATGGGATGGATTGGGTTGGTTAGGTTGGGTTGGGTTGGGTTGGGTTGTGTGAGGTTAGGTTAGGTTAGGTTTGGTTGGATTGGGTTGGGTTAGGTTTGGTTTGGTTTGGTTGGGTTGTGTTAGGTTAGGTTAGGTTAGGTTAGGTTTGGTTGGATTGGGTTGGGTTGGTTTTGGTTAGGTTAGGTTAGGTTAGGTTAGGTTGGGTTAGGTTGGGTTGGATTGGGTTAGGTTAGGTTAGGTTGGGTTAGGTTAGGTTGGGTTGTGTGAGGTTAGGTTAGGTTGGGTTAGGTTAGGTTAGCTTAGGTTGGGTTGGGTTGTGTGAGGTTGGGTTAGGTTGTGTGAGGTTGGGTTAAGTTGGGTTGGGATAGGTTAGGTTAGGTTAGGTTGTGTTGGGTTGGGTTGGGTTGGGTTGGGTTGGTTTTGGTTAGGTTAGGTTAGGTTTGGTTGGATTAGGTTAGGTTGGGTTGTGTGAGGTTAGGTCAGGTTTGGTTGGGTTAGGTTAGGTTAGGTTGTGTTAGGTTAGGTTAGGTTGGGTTGGATTGGGTTAGGTTAGGTTAGGTTAGGTTAGGTTAGGTTAGGTTAGGTTAGGTTTGGTTGGATTAGGTTAGGTTAGGTTTGGTTAGGTTAGGTTGGTTTGGGTTAGGTTAGGTTGTGTGAGGTTAGGTTGGGTTTGGTTAGGTTAGGTTGGGTTTGGTTAGGTTAGGTTGGGTTAGGTTAGGTTAGCTTAGGTTGGGTTGGGTTGTGTGAGGTTGGGTTAGGTTGTGTGAGGTTGGGTTAGGTTGGGTTGGGATAGGTTAGGTTAGGTTAGGTTAGGTTGTGTTGGGTTAGGTTGTGTTGGGTTAGGTTGGGTTAGGTTAGGTTTGGTTAGGTTAGGTTAGGTTAGGTTGGGTTAGGTTTGGTTGGGTTGGGTTGGGTTAGGTTTGGGTTGGGTTAGGTTAGGTTGGGTTGTGTGAGGTTAGGTTAGGTTGGGTAAGGTTTGTTTGAGTTAGGTTAGGTTAGGCTGGATTGGGTTAGGTTAGGTTGTGTTGGGTTAGGTTGGGTTGGATAGGGTTTGGTTGTGTTTGGATATGAATTGTTCATTTTTTTGTCCAGGTTAGTATGGTGTTCGGTTGGGTTTATTTATTTATGTATGTATGTATTTATCTGTCTATCTATATCTGTCTGTCTGTCTATCATCTCTTTATCTACAGTATTTATTTATATATACTGTATGTAAATTAATTATATATATTTATCTATATCTATTTATCTATTTATTTATATATATATATATTAATTAATTATATATATTTATCTATCTATCTATCTGTATCATCTATTTATCTATTTATTTATATATATATATATATTGATTAATTATATACATTTATTTATCTATCTATCTATTATCCATTTATCCATTTATATATATTAATTAATTATATATATTTATCTATTAATCTATTTATTTATCTATATATAAATTAATTAATTAAATATATTAATTAACTATATATATATAAATTAAATATATAAATAAATTAATTAAATATATTAATTAACTATATATATATAAATTAAATATATAAATAAATAAATGACCAATATTGCAGGTTTAAGGGAGGAGTGAGGTATTTGAAGGGTGGTGTGTCCTCCGGGTTCCACCATGTTGATCCTGATGCTCCATACCCAGCACGACTCTTCCATGTCAAGGGAAGGAGGAATGTACGGGTTAAACAGGTTAGTAATGTGTGTTTGTGTGTGTGTGTGTGTGTGTTGTAAAATGTGTATGTGTGTGTGTTGTAAAATGTGTATGTGTGTATTGTAAAATGTGTATGTGTTGTAAAATGTCTATGTGTGTTGTAAAATGTGTATGTGTGTTGTAAAATGTGTAAATGTGTTTGTGTATGTGTGTGTTGTAAAATGTGTAAATGTGTTTGTGTATGTGTGTGTTGTAAAATGTGTATGTGTGTCGTAAAATGTGTATGTGTTGTTGTTGAAGTTCCTCAAGGTGTCTGGCCGAACAGCCCCTAGCTCCTGAGGAAGGCCTCGGCCGGAACCAGGCTTTCCCACAGTGCCCTCAGAGAGTGTATGTTGTGTTGTTGGTGAGTGTGTTTGTGTGTATTACAGTTTTCCATAATGTGTTTAATAGAATGTATGTTGTGTTGTGTTGTTGGTGAGTGTGTTTGTGTGTATTACAGTCTTGCATAATGTGTTTAATAGAATGAGTTGTTGTGTTGTGTTGTTGGTGAGTGTGGTTGTGTGTATTGCAATCTTCAATACAATAATGTGTTTAATAGAATGGGGTGTTGTATTACATCCTGGACAGACATATACAATGGCTCCATCCAGCTTGTTGTGATATGTCAGAAGGGCCGGGTGATGGCCACACCACAGCCTGGCCAGGTGGACTCTGTCCTCACAGGGAAGGGAGGATTCAGATGGGTGGATGTCAGGAGGTCATACAAACAGCTGTGTGTTGTTGTGTAGTGTTTGGATGGACTGATGAGTGATTGGAGTATGGATGTGTTTCTGGAGATTGGTTTGGGGTGGGCAGGGTGTAAGAGATGATAGTATTTGTGTATGTTATGGTGTACTGGGTGTTGTTTTGATGTTCCTTGGCATGTGTGGGTGTTGTGTCATGTAGTGTAGTGGATGGTGTGGGTTTGTGGAGGCTGCAGCAAGTGTTTGTGTGTGTGTGTGTTGTGTTGTGTTGTGTTGTGTTGTGTTGTGTTGTGTCATGTAGTGTAGTGGATGGTGTGGGTTAGTGGAGGCTGCAGCAGCAAGTGTTTGTGTGCCTCTCATGTATGTGTTGTGGCACCTGGTGTGAGAGGCAGACCACCGGTTAGATGGCAGAACAGAGTGGAAGAGTATGTGAGAGAGAGAAGTGTGAGGGGGGGGGAGGGGGGATGGAGAAAGTGAGGAGGGAGTGTTGGAACAGAATGGAAGAGTATGTAAAGGAGAGTAACATGAGGGGCAGAGTAGGGCTTGAACAAGTAAGGAGGGAGTGTTGGAACAGGGAGAACTGGAGACACTTCTGCCGTGGCCACCCCCTTGGGGGGAGTTCCTGCAGGGAACGAGGCGTCAGAGCTATAGATAGATAGATAGATAGATAGATAGGGTCAAGGTAGGCATTATTATTATTATTATTAATATATTATCATTAACATTATTATTAATATTATTATCATTGCCATTACAATTAACATTATTAATACCATTACAATTAACATTATTATTATCATTATTATCATCAATACTATTAATATTATTATTATTATTATTACAAGTACTATAAACATTACTATTATTATTACCATTACAAGTGCTATAACCTTTATCATTACTATAAACATTAACATTATTATTAACATCATTATCATTACTATTATCATTAACATTATTATTATTATTATTATATCCACAGGTAGAGGTGGGGTTGGGATCACTGAACAAGGGTGACTGCTTCATCTTGGACTGTGGCTCACAAGTCTATGTGTACATGGGGTCGGCCAGTAGACGTATGGAGAGACTTAAGGCCATTACAGCTGGCAACGCTATTAGGGATGACGACCACGCTGGCAAGGCTAAAGTTATTATTATTGGTGAGTATGACCATGTTATTATTATTATTATTATTATTAGGTGAGTGTAGAAATGTTATTATTATTATTATTATTATTATTATTATTAGTGTGGGAAGGCTAAAGTAATCATTGTTGGTGAGTATTAGTATTATTATTATGTTTATTATTATTGGTGAGTAAAGAGACATTATTATTATTATTATTATTATTATTATTATTATTATTATTATTATTATTATTACAGATGAGACAGCCAGTGGTAGTGAGATAGAGGAGTTCTTCATTATTATTATTATTACTATTATTATTATTATTATTATTATTATTACTACTACTACTACTACTACTACTACTACTACTACTACTACTACTACTACTACTACTACTACTACTACTATTATTATTATTACTATTATTATTACTATTATTATTATTATTATTACTACTACTACTATTACTATTACTACTATTACTACTATTACTACTACTACTACTACTACTATTACTACTACTACTACTACTACTTCTACTACTACTACTACCACTACCACTACTACTACTACTACCAATACTACTACTACTACTACTACTACTACTATTACAGATGAGACAGCCAGTGGTGGTGAGATAGATGAGTTCTTCAATGGTCTGGGTGGAGGTTCTCAAGATGATGTCGCTGAGGCGGACTCCAGCGCTGATGATGTCGCCTTTGAACGCACTCAGGATGTAAGTTGTGAGAGAGAGAGAGAGAGAGTGTGTGAGAGAGAGAGAGAGAGAGTGTGTGGGAGAGAGAGTGTGTGTGAGAGATTGATAGCTTGAGAGAGAGGGTTGAAAGTAGGAGAGTGTGTATGAGAGAGATAGATTTTGTGTGTGAGAGAGAGACAGAGAGAGAGGGTGAGTGTGTGTGTGAGTTTTTGTGTGTGAGAGAGAGAGACAGAGATAGTGTGTGAGTGAGTTTGTGTGGGAGAGAGAGATACAGAGATAGTGTGTATGTGTGTGAGAGATTGATAGATAGCTTGAGAGAGAGAGATTTTGTGTGTGTGTATGAGTGAGAGAGAGTGTGTGTGAGAGATAGATAGCTTGAGAGTATGTTTGAGAGAGAGAGAGAGAGATAGTGTGTGTGTGTATGTGAGAGAGAGAGAGATGGTATGTATGTAAGAGAGAGAGAGATAGTGTGTGTGTGTATGTGAGAGAGAGAGATATATAGTGTGTGTGTGTATGTGAGAGAGAGAGAGATGGTATGTATGTGAGAGAGAGAGAGAGTGTGTGTCAGAGAGTGTGTAAGAGAGAGATAGATAGCTTGAGAGTGTGTGTGTGAGAGAGAGAGAGAGAGATAGATAGCTAGCTTGAGAGAGAGAGAGAGAGAGAGATAGAGAGAGAGAGAGAGTGAGATAGATGAGTTCTTCAATGGTCTGGGTGGAGGTTCACAAGATGATGTCGCTGAGGCTGACTCCAGCGCTGATGATGTCGCCTTTGAACGCACACAGGATGTAAGTTGTGAGAGAGAGAGAGAGAGAGAGAGTGTGTGTGAGGGGGAGGGGGTGAGAGATTGTTTGTGTGAGAGAGAGAGAGTGTGAGTGTGTGTGTGTGTGGGAGAGAGAGAGAGTGTGGGTTTTTGTATGTGAGAGAGATTGAGTGGAAGGTTGAACGTGGGTTTGTGTGAGAGATTGAGAGGGAGAAAGATAGAAAGCTTGAGAGAGAGAGGGTTTGTGAGAGATAGAGAGAGAGAGAGAGAGAGAGAGAGAGAGTGTGTGTGTGCGTGTATATATATATGATCAAACTAAATTAATACTATATTTTCATCAACAGAAAGTGGTAGTGTTACATTGTGTGTGTGTGTGTGTGTGTGTGCAGATATGAATGTGCGTGTTTGTGCCTGTGTGTATATGTGTGCGTGTGCTAGTTGCGTGTGTGTATGTATATGTGTGCGTATGCTAGTTGCGTGTGTGTATGAATATGTGTGC
>JAWQEG010003486.1:15000-17500 GCA_033782935.1 Petrolisthes cinctipes | reverse complement strand
GGTGGTGGTAGAGTGCTTTGGTACAGTTTTTGTGGTCCTGAGTTCGAGTCCTGCTTCTGAAAACTGTATAAGGTCGTTGTAACACTATGTGGCGCCGCCGCATAGTGGCGATAACACACACAAACAAATGAAAGGTGTCACACACTGCACCGCCGCCACACCTTACTGCAACATGCTGTGGCATCGCTGCCTTGCACACACTGCATTACACTGCATGGTAACACTGGCACTTCCCTTGTACCACTCTTTTATAATGACTTATTACCAAGTTTGACATGGATTTATTAATTGAAAGTGTCCGAGACATGTCAGTTACCATAAAGAAAAAAGTTATTACTAGTTGGAAGGGTGTTCAAACTCACAGTGTATAAAGAACAGTACTTTATTTGGTAGTAGCATATATATATATATATATATATATATATATATATATATATATATATATATATATATATATATATATATATATATATGACACAGGACCATAGCTATAGAGGGAGAGTACATGGTGATAGTGAAGTGAGTACACATGAGGTAGTTTGGAATAGGTACATTACAGGTGAGTTGCTGTAGTGGTGAGTAAAGCAAGGTTGGGTAGTTTGGAGTAGGTACAGTTGCCCACACATGAACCTGGTATGCCTAGCTACTTGTGAGATACCTACAACAGAAAGGAAAGTCAGTAAAAGGTTGGTTAGTATGGAGTAGGTACTTTACAGGTGAGTTGCTGTAGTGGTGAGTGAAGCAAGGTGAGGCAGTGAGGTAGTTGGAGTAGGTACCGAATTACAGGTGAGTTGTTGTAGTGGTGAGTGAAGCAAGGTTGGGTAGTTTGGAGTAGGTAATTTACAGGTGACTTGCTGCAGTGGTGAGTGAAGCAAGGTGAGGCAGTGAGGTAGTTTGGATTAGGTACACATTACAGGTGAGTTGCTGTAGTGGTGAGTGAAGCAAGGTTGGGTAGTGTGGAGTAGGTACCGAATTACAGGTGAGTTGCTGTAGTGGTGAGTGAAGCAAAGTGAGGAGTAGGTAATTTACAGGTGACTTGCTGTAGTGGTGAGAGAAGCAAGATGAGGCAGTGAGGTAGTTTACAGGTGAGTTGCTGTAGTGGTGAGTGAAGCAAGGTTGGGTAGTTTGGAGTAGGTACCGAGTTACAGGTGAGTTGCTGTAGTGGTGAGTGAAGCAAGGTGAGGTAGTTTGGAGTAGGTACCGAGTTACAGGTGAGTTGCTGTAGTGGTGAGTGAAGCAAGGTGAGGTAGTTTGGAGTAGGTACTGAGTTACAGGTGAGTTGTTGTAGTGGTGAGTGAAGCAAGGTGAGGTAGTTTGGAGTAGGTACTGAGTTACAGGTGAGTTGTTGTAGTGGTGAGTGAAGCAAGGTGAGGTAGTTTGGAGTAGGTACACATTACAGGTGACTTACTGTAGTGTGGCTCATAGTGTATTGTATATTGGTAGTGTGTAGTATACTGTATATACACTGTAGTAGGCTATACATACTACATACTCATCACATACACACACATGACATACTACATACACACTACATACTAAACACACATTCATTACACACACACACTATTTCATTGCACACACACATCACACTACATACTACACACACACACACACACACACTCACTATTTCATTACACACACACTATTTCATTATACACACACACACACACACACACTATTTCATTACAAACACACATCACACTATTTCATTACACACACACACACACTATTTCATTACACACACACACACACATACACACACACACTATTTCATTACACACACTACGTATACACTACATACTATACACACACACACACACACAACATACTACTGTACATACACACACACACACTATTTCATTACACACACACACACACACACATACACTTAATAATATATTGTTATTTTTTATGCTTGCAGGCTTACTGACACTATTATTATTATTATTATTATTATTATTATTATTATTATTATTATTATTATTATTATTATTATGATGCTTGAAAGCTTACTGACAGAATAACTGAAATTTTATTTATTATTAGTTATTGTTATTATTATTATTATTATTATTTATTATTATTTATTGCCTTATTTCCTTTCACACTAATTATTATTATTATTATTATTATTATTATTATTATTATTATTATTATTATTATTATTGTGCTTGAAGGCTTAACTAACTGATATTTTATTTATTATTATTATTATTATTATTATTATTATTATTATTTATTTATTTATTTATTTCCTTTCACATTAATTATTATTAATAATTATCTTTTGTATATTAGTGTAGAAAAATTATATTTAAAGATATAATTAACTTTCTATTGTATTAAATATATTACAAAATTATACTGTCTATGTATGTATGTAGATGTATGTATGTATGTACAGTATGTATAAATAGATATGTAGATGTACAGTATGTATAAATAGATATGTAGATGTATGTATGTACAGTATGTATAAATAGATATGTAGATGTACAGT
>JAWQEG010003486.1:7500-10000 GCA_033782935.1 Petrolisthes cinctipes | reverse complement strand
TGTATTTTTTTTCCCCACACTGCAATATTGTTTTGTATTTTTTTCCCCCCACACTGCAATATTGCTTTGTATTTTTTTCCCCACATTGCAATATTGCTTTGTATTCTTTTTTCCCCACTGCAATATTGCTTTGTATTTTTTCCCCATTGCAATATTGCTTTGTATTTTTTTTTCCCCATTGCAATATTGCTTTGTATTTTTTTCCCATTGCAATATTGCTTTGTATTTTTTTTCCCCATTGCAATATTGCTTTGTATTTTTTTTTTCCCCCAAAAGAACTAACTTGTCTTGGACACTTTGAATAAATAAATAAATAAATCCATGTCAAACTTGGTAATAAATCATTTCAAACGAGTGGTACAGTCGGCAAAAAAAAGTTTCGTTACCACCCCTACGTTAATTTTAAGATGGGTAAGTGTGGTAGGGTTGGTACTCTGCCAATAATATGTGGGCCGCGGCAATGACAACTTACAACAACACATTCAGTTTCTTTTTTATATCAAAAGTTTATATAGCTGTTTTAAATTAAATTATGAGTGTTCAAGAATTCTTACTATTTAACTATTCATTATTAAACATAAGGAAATACGTTTGAGTATTTTAGAACAAGAATAACCATGAAATATCCAGAACAAATAGCACTGGGTGAAAGAACATCATTCCTACTTGGCTGTCCATGACACACTGAGGGACAGTGAGGGTGATGGAGGTATATAAAGCCCTGTCCACACTGAGCCACACATTGTGCATTGTGATGCAGGTGGACGTGTTGAAAATTGAGGGTAGTGTCCACACTGTGGGCATCACCGCCCTGCGTGTGTGTGTTATTGTGTGTGTGTGTGTACACGTGGTTAGACTCTAGTTAGTGTGTATTATTGTATGTGTGTGTGTGTACATAAATACATGTGTGTGTGTGTGTATATATACACCCACCACTCCCAAACACCACTGGTGAGTAGTGTTGCACAACATGAAATAGCCACGGGTGGGAATGCCCTCAACATGTTGAGAATTTGAATTTTCAACATGTTGTGCAACGTGAGGCTCAGTGTGGACGGGGCTTAACACACTCACGTCACACCTCACTCACCAGTCAGGCCTACCAACATTACATCACACTGTTAAAAGGATGATAACGAAACACTCCCTCTCTCTCACAGATACACACTCTAATAAAACACACCCTCTCTCTCTCTCTCACACACACACACACACACACACACACACACACACACACACACACACACACACACACACACACACACAATTAAATACACACTCCCTCTCTCTCACACACACACACACACACACACACACACACACACACACACACACACACACACACACACACACACACACTCTCTCCCCCTCTCCCCCCCACCCCCCTCACACTCTCTCTCACTCTCTCACTTTCTCACTCACTCTCTCTCACAGCCAAGTATATGGAAGAACAAGGGTACCCCAAGTGGACCCGTGTGGAGCGTGTGGTGGAGAAGGCAGAACCATCCGTCTTTATGTGGAATTATGTGTGTGTGTGTGTGTGTCTCTCTCTCTCTCAATAAAATACATACACACTCTCTCTCTCTCTCTCTTTAATAATACACTCTCTCTCTCTCTCTCACTCACACACACTCTCTCTCACTCACAATAAAATACATACACACTCTCTCTCTCACACACACTCCCTCACTCTCTCTCTCTCTCTCTCTCTCACACACACTCCCTCACTCTCTCTCTCTCACACACACTCTCTCACCCTCTCCCTCCCCCCCACTCTCTCTCCCCCCCACCCCCCTCTCTCACACTCTCACACTCTCTCACACTCTCTCTCTCTCACACACAGCCAAATATATGGAAGAACAAGGGTACCCCAAGTGGACCCGAGTGGAGCGTGTGGTGGAGAAGGCAGAACCATCCGTCTTTAAGTCCTACTTCAAGACCTGGAAGGAACCCGCTCATCAGGTCGGACTCGGACGGGTATTCTCCACCAGGCAGATGTCTTCAGGTGAGGTCAGGTTGGGTCAGGTTGGGTTGGGTTGGGTTGGGTCGGGTTGGGTTGGGTTGGGTCGGGTCAGGTTGGGTCGGGTCAGGTTGGGTCGGGTCAGGTTGGGTTAGGTTGGGTTGGGTTAGGTTAGGTCGGGTTGGGTTGGATCAGGTTGGGTTGGGTTGGGTTGGGTCAGGTTGAGTTGGGTTGGATCAGGTTGGGTTGGGTTGGGTAGGGTCAGGTTGGGTTGGGTTGGGTCGGGTCGGGTTGGGTTGGGTCGGGTTGGGTTGGGTCGGGTTGGGTTGGGTTGGGTTGGGTTGGCTATACTGTGTAATAATGATGATAATAATAATAAAAATAATTATAATAATAATAATAATAATAATATCAATAGTAATAATAAAAATAATAATAAAAATGAATATAATAAAAGCAATAATAATAACAATCATAATAATAATCATAATAATAATAATAATAAAAATAAAATAATAAAAATTAAAAAAAGAACAATAA
>JAWQEG010003486.1:0-2500 GCA_033782935.1 Petrolisthes cinctipes | reverse complement strand
ACACATGGTAGTCTTCCTGGGTGGTAAGGCATCGGGCTTCAAGAACATACACGACCATGATACATACGACGTCGACGGCACCAGGCTCTTTAGGGTATGTATGTTTGTATGTTTTTTTTGTGTGTGTGTGTGTTTTTTTTTTGGGGGGGGTGGGTGGGTGGGTGTGTGTGTATGTGTATGGTTTTTTTATTGTGTGTGTGTATGTTTTGTGTGTGTGTGTGTGTGTATGTATGTTATTTTTGGGGGGGGTGTATGTATGTTTTTTTTGTGTATGTATGTATGTTTTTTTTATGTGTGTGTATGTGTATGTATGTTTTTTTTTTTTGTATTTGTATGTATGTTTTTTTGGGGGGGTGTATGTATGTTTTTTTTTTTGTATGTATGTATGTATGTTTTTTTTATGTGTATGTATGTATATGTATGTATGAATGTACAGTATGTATGTTTTTTTGTATGTATGTTTTTTGGGTATATGTGTGTGTGTGTTTTTTCTATTTTTTTTTTATGTATGTCTGTAATATTTTATAATTAATTGAATACTTTAATTATAATATTTTTCTGTTTAATTAATTACCAGGTATAATTATATTTTATTATAATAATAATTATATTTATATTTTCTTGTAAATAATTATACTTATATAATTAATTGCTAGGTATATAATTAATTAACTCATAAATAATTACCAGGTATATAATTTACTCAGAATTAATTACTAGATATAATTAATTAACTCTATACTAATTAATTACCAGGTATAATTAAATAACTCACTCTAATTAATTACCAGATATAGTATATAATTAACTCACTCTAACTAATTAACTCGATTTAATTACCAGGTGTAATTAATTAACTTGATCTAATTAACAGGTATATCATTAACTAATATATATAATTAACACTATACTAATTAATTAACTAACTTTATTTAATTAACAGGTATAATTAATTAACTCGCCCTAATTAATTGCCAGGTATAATTAATTAACTCATAATTAACATATATAATTAATTAACTCACTCTAATTAATTACCAGGTGTAATTAATTAACTCACTCTAATTAATTACCAGGTGTAATTAATTAACTCACTCTAATTAATTACCAGGTATAATTAATTAACCTGTATACTAATTAACAGGTGCGTGGTACATGTGACTTTGATACCCGAGCCATACAGGTGCCAGAGGTTGCCGGTTCACTCAATTCTGACGACGTGTTTGTACTGGAGACCCCAAGCCAAACTTACCTATGGATTGGCAAGGTTAGTTTTATTATTATTATTAAGTTTAGCGAAAATATTATTATTAATGTTATTATTATTTTATTTATTATTATTATTTTTATTATTATTATTATTATTTTTATTATTATTATTATTATTATTATTATTATTATTATTATTTTTATTATTATTATTATTATTATTTGTACTGGAGAAAACCAAGCCAAACTTACCTATGGATTGGCAAGGTGTGTATTATTATTATTGTTATTATTATTATTATTATTATTAGCCGAAATATTATTATTATTATTGTTATTATTGTTGTTATTATTAGTACAGTATTAGTATTTATGTTGTTATTGTTATTAAGTTTAGTGGAAATATTATTATTATTACTGTACTATTGTTTTTATTATTATTATTATTATTATTATTATTATTATTATTGTTATTATTATTAAGGTTAGTGTGTGTGTTGTTGTTGTTATTGTTATTATTATTATTATTATTTTTATTATTATTATTATTATTGTTTTTATTATTGTTATTATTATTATTAAGGTTAGCAGAAATATTATTATTATTATTAAGATTAGCCGAAATATTATTATTATTATTGTTATTATTGTTATTAAGGTTAGTGTGTGTTATTATTATTATTATTATTATTATTAAGGTTAGCAGAAATATTATTATTATTATTATTAAGATTAGCCGAAATATTATTATTATTATTATTATTATTGTTAGTATTAATATTATTATTATTATTAATACTTTTTAGGACTTTTTTAAGGATTGTCAAATTAAGGAATAATATATATATATATATATAATTAATTTATTTTATTCCATATATATTTATTTATTTATTTATTTTATTTATTTATATGTATGTGTGTATGTGTATGTTTATATATATATATATATATATATATATATATATATATATATATATATATATATATATATATATATATATATATATATATGTATATATATTTTTATTTATATATTTATTTATTTTGTTTTCAGGGTGCGAGTGATGAAGAGAAGAGTATGGGTGAGAAAGTGAAGGAATTGGTTTCACCCGGACATGACCTGGTGGTATGTATTGAACGGTTTGGGAGTATTCTGTAGGCTACCGAATCCTCCAAAACACAAGATTGGAGGATTTGGAGGACTCAGAAGGCTAGTGAAGTGTTTTGGAGGATTCTGAAGGCTACTGAGTCCTCCAAAATACTACACCTTAGATTTGGAGGACTCGGA
>JAWQEG010003485.1:32500-35044 GCA_033782935.1 Petrolisthes cinctipes | reverse complement strand
GTGGAGAGCTTACAATTAACATGATTAGGCGAGTTAGTCATTGCTTGTCTGGGCTGGCTACAGGTGCAGAATTAAGAACTGGCCGCCGCTTGTGTGTGTGTTGTGTGTGTGTGTTGTGTGTGTGTGTGTGTGTGTGTGTGTGTGTGTGTGTGTGTGTGTGTGTATGTGTTGTGTGTGATATGTGTGTGTGTGTGTGATGTGTGTGTGTTGTGTGTGTGTGTGTGTGTTGTGTGTGTGTGTGTGTGATGTGTGATGTGTGATGTGTGTGTGTGTGTGTGTTCTTTTTTCTATGCTTAGGAAGTCCATACGAAAGAGAATGTGAATGAGGAGAAGACGTATAAAGAGGATGGGAGACGGGACTGAGAAATCTACAATAGGTTTGGTCAGGCTGGGAAACACAAGCCTAGAGTTGTGTGGAGGTCTGCATTAAGGGGGTGCGGGAGTAGGGACAGGCTGGGGGGGGGGGGAGGGGGTGCGGGAATAGGGGGACAGGCTTGGAGTGGGTAGAAAGCCTGTCCCCTATTCCCGCACCCCAATCCCCCCCTTCCAAGCCTGTCCCCCTACTCCCCCCCCCCGACCCACCTAAACCCCCCCCCCAAGACTGTCCCCCTCTTCCCGCACCCCCCACTAAACCCCCCCAAGACTGTCCCCCTATTCCCGCACCCCCTAACCCCCCCCAAGACTGTCCCCCTATTCCCGCACCCCCCTAAACCCCCCCAAGACTGTCCCCCTATTCCCGCACCCCCCTAAACCCCCCCAAGACTGTCCCCCTATTCCCGCACCCCCCTAAACCCCCCCAAGACTGTCCCCCTATTCCCGCACCCCCTTAACTTCTTACCTCCCAGCACCAATTTTCTAACAGTACTCTGACTTTACTTAAATACTTACTTAATAAATTGATAGAATAAATAGATCGATTACATAAAGTTAGCTTAATTAACATTGGCTTATATGAGGAGAGACGAGGTTTGGATGAGTTATATAAATATTTGTTCCTGTTGCCTGTTTTTATTTCCATTTTTTTTTTTTTTTTTTTTTTTTAAGGGGCCGTCTTTCATAACTATCCTAGTTCCCGCTTCCTCTTTCATTTTGGTGTTTCTTCCTTCCTTCTCTTTCCGTGTCCTTCACAGTTCCTTTCACTACGCATCTCATCATCATCTTCTTCGCATCTTTCCTCTTCTCTTTTTCCTCTTTTCATTTTTCCTCTCCTCTTCCTCCTCCTCCCATCTTTCCTCTCTTCTTCCTCACAGATTTCTCCTCCTTCATCAGTTAGTTCCCCTCCTTCTCCTCCTCCTCCTATTATACCCTTCCTCATCAACACTCCTCCTCTCACATCTCCACTCCCCCGTCACACACATACACACACACACACACACACACACACACATCTCTTCACCTCACAATCTCTCTATTTGTCCTTCTCTCATATAATAACGAGGAGGACGACCCAACCAGCACAGACAGACAGACAGACAGACAGACCCACCATCCACTGCCTTCCACTTGCATCTCATTATCATTAGAAGTGGAAGCAGGCTTGGGCCTTTAATTTTCCTGAGGGGAGGGTAATTTTGCATTCACTGCATGTCATTAACGCGGGACAATATCTGGTAATTAACACTCCCTATATGACGGGTCGGACGCTACCACTCCCGACGCACATTCACCCTCACAAATTAATTTCAGCGGTGCCCATGATGATGATGATGATGATGATGATGGTGGTGGTGGTGGTGGTGGTGGTGGTGGTGATAATGGTGGTAGCTGGTGGTGGTGGTGATAATAGTGGTAGCTGTAGTGGTGGTGGTGATAATGGTGGTAGTGTGGTGGTGGTGATAATAGTGGTAGCTGGTAGTGGTGGTGGTGATAATGGTGGTAGCTGGTGGTGATAATGGTAGTGATGGTGGTGGTGATAATGGTAGTAGCTGGTAGTGGTGGTGTAGGTGGTGGCTTTGGTGTTAATGTTAGTTAGTGGTAGTTGGAGAGACGGTGATAAGTAATTGTTGGTCGGGGGAAGAGTGGTGATGATAATGTATGCTGGTATTATTGTTGTTGGTGGTGGTGGTGTTATTAATGGTGGTGAAAGTGGTAGTGTTGGTGTGGGTGGTAATGAGTGTGTTTGCTGGATGCGGAAGTGGTTGGTTGGTTGGTTGGTTGGTGGTGTTGGTAATGATGAGGACACTTGTGAATGACTGGGCTTGTTGTCGTGGTGAAGATTTTACTCCTGTACCACTTGTCGTACTTTTTAACTCTTGCTCAGGCTTGGCAATTATGCTCGTGTTATTCAAGACTTTAGAATGCTAATGAGGACAAATGAATAGTTTGAATGGTGGCGGTAATGAGAAATGAGCAGAATTAATAATGAATGAATTGGGGAATGACTTGACACAGAGAGTGAGGAATAAGGATAGCGAACTTGACTGTTGAAATCTTATCCCTATATTCATCAGAAATTATAATTCCACTATGCATATTCCTCTTCCCTTTATGTGCTGTATAAGAAATTGTTTAAAAGACTCTCTCCACTTTTCCATATTCCTTGGA
>JAWQEG010003485.1:0-30000 GCA_033782935.1 Petrolisthes cinctipes | reverse complement strand
CATACTCCCCCCTGCCTCCCTCTCACTTCCCCCACCTCAACTCACTCCCTTCCTTCGTACCCCCCCACACTACTCCCCTCATCCTCCTCACCATTCAACTCTTCTCCCCTCGTTCACCCCATCATTTCTCTCCCCTGTCTCTCCCCTTCATCTCTCTCTCTCTCCCCTCTATCAACCTGCCCTTCAATCTCCCTCCTGCTTCCCTACCTTCCTCCCTCAGCCTCCCCCCCACCCCCTCCAATTTCACCCCATCCTCCCTTTTAGCTCCCTCCCTCTGTCGACTTCCTCTCTCCTGCTCTCCTTTCAATGTCCTCCCCTCAATCCCTCTCCACTCCCCACTTTCAATCCCCCCCTCTTGCATCATCCTCTTCTCCCCTCTCCTACTCCACCTTCAATTCCCCCATCCCCCCGGCCCCCTCCTCTACTCCCCTCGCGTCCCCTCATGCAATCTCCTCTCACCCCCCTCCCCACTCCCTCCTCTCCCCTTCGACTTCTCTCCTATCATCCTCATCCCTCCTCTCTCTCTCTCTCCCTGGGCTCCCTACTCCTCCTCTCACCCCCCCCCCTCCTCTCTCTCTCTCCTCTCTCTATTCCCCCTCGCAGCTTTCCCTCTTGCTCTGCTCTCCCCTCTCACCCCCCACTTCCACCCCACCGGCTTCTACCCTATCAACCTCCTCCCTCTCCCCTCACCACCTCCCCGCTCGCTTCCTCTCCCCTCAGTGTGTCCCCTCCTGCTCTCCCCTCACTCCCTCCATCATCCGCACTGTGTTCCTCTTTTACTGTCACTCTTTTTGCATCCCTCCCTCCCTCCTTCTCTCTCTCTCTCTCTCTGGCACTGGCTCTACCTCTCTAGCTTTCCCCTTCCACGGCTCTCTCTTTCTCTCTTTCTCTCTCTGCCTCTCTCTCTCTCCCCTCTCGGATTCTCCCCTCACGTCGCTTTCACTCTCCCCCCTCGCCCTCTGATTCTCACTCCCTCTCTGTACTATTAAAAAATATCCTGCAGCAAATTGAAAATAATGAAAGGAAAAATGTACAAAAATATTTCAAAAACCCGTTTGAAACACTGGCCATTTCTGCGTCGGCTTTCGTCCCCTTTCCCCCACTCACCCTCTCCCTTTGCCTGCCTGCCTGCCTGCCTGCCTGCCTGCCTGATTGCCTGCCTGCCTGCCTGCCTGCCTGCCTGCCTGCCTGCCTGCCTACCTGCCAAACTCCCCTCTCTCCCTCCCTCCCTCCTCTCTTTCTATTTCTCTTTCTCACTCTATCTATTTCTCTCTCTTTCTGCCTGTACAGTAGTTGGGTGATGCCATGTAGGGAATACCAGACACAGGGTGGGTGGGTGGTACTCGCTCTGTCGGCCAACACTCAAATTGTGTCCCCTAATTCATAATATTGGGGCCCCTTTTTATTGTACGAGTGTGCATAGATTAATGGTCTCCTCCCTTCCCTTCCTGTCCTGTCCCGTCCCTTCCCTTCCCTTCCCTTCCCTTCCATTCCCATGCTCCCTGTGCCCAGCCTCTCTCTCTCTCTCTCTCTCTCTACCTCCCTTTCCCCAACCCCCTCTTCCTACCTGCTCTCTCTCTCTCTCTCTCTCTCTCTCTCTCTCTCTCTCTCTCTCTCTCTCTCTCTCTCTCTCTCCACTCTTTTTTCAGTGCATATTCTTTGCTGTGTATTAATGCAAAATAAGGGTGGTTTTATTAGTAAATTGGAAATGGAAATGTTTGGCAGCGCGTCGGTAATACTATGACTTTTACCACTGAATGCATTTTGTACATGCAATTTTTCGCTTTTGTATGGAAGGGTGGCCGCTAAACGACTATTGTGTGGCAGAGAGAACAGGAGGGGAAAAAGACACCCCTCCCCCCCACCATCTCTCTGTCGCATCTTGCTGGGACATGCGCGCTCCCTCCCTCCCCCCCTCCCCCTCCCACCACCACGATGACCTGTTGTTGTGTCCCCTTGTAACCTGGGGTCACCTTCATTCCGTGTCTCACCATGGGCCACTCCTTATCTATGTCCCCTTGTAACACTGCGGGGTCCCCTTTATGCCCTGGTACTGTAGTTCACCTTGGGTTCCCTCATTATCTATAGATCCCCTATTAACTTATAGGCTAGTCCCCTTGTAACATAGATTTCTTTATAATCTGTATCGTTTTGGAAGTTGACTTGCCCTTGCTTTGACTCTTGCCGGGAATCTACACCTTACTTGAGTCACCTTGTATATTTAATTCAGTTGATCCTCTTGTATAATTATCGTGTCACCGTATACCTACATCTTACCTGTGTCCCCTTGTAAATTGGGTCTCCTTTTCATAAGCTGTGGCCCATCCTCTTTGTATCCATTTTCTCATCTACCGAATGTCTGTCTTTTCCTGAAATGGGTCTCCGTCTCTCTTGTATGTCCCCTTTTTTTTTTCTCAAGTTTTGGGTTTCTTAGGTTGTCTCTCCCACAGCTCGAGTCCCCCTTGCCTTCCCTGGTCCCTCTTCCTTCCAAAAGAAAGTATTAAGCCTTCCTTGTCGTGGTGATGAGAGCATTTTCGTCCTTTGTCCATCAATGACCGCCTCTTCAGTCCCTCTTGTTGTTTAGGTTAGACAAGGTGGAAAAGATTTATTCGTCCTCTCCGCCTGTGTTTGGTTTTCGGTGATTGTTTCCTACTTGCTGCGTGGTACTTGTCAAATGGTCCCTTTTAATGAGAAATATAACACTCTCCTACCTTTACTGTACAATATTAACTAAAGAAGAAATACCATATTACTTTGCTATACAATAATATCCACATAAAATTTGCTGAAGGAGTATTTACAACAGAACTTCATCACAATACTTCTGCATCAGATGGCCACCACAAAGCATCATATGTAGGACAATATAGCGCCGCGTCCTTTCTTCTGTTTCTAACTGGTGCATGATTCTTACTGAATAATAATACCATAATATCTGCTGCATGATTCCTGCCTCATAGCAACCATACTCATATGTCACACCTCCTGTAGCTAACCTCCAAACATGTGAATGCACTACTGCATGACCGCTTCCACAGAACATGACTCCTACCATTTGAATATTGTCCCATGACCACTACCGCATGACTGCTGCCTACCGACTATTGGAAGCGAGCTAACTCACTGCATGGCATAGCGGCGGTATGACTGGCCATACACAATAAGGGTGTTTAGGGCGTAGGTTGCTGATATTACTCCCCCCCGTACCCGTACCCGTCCCTTCCCCTTCCCTCCTCTCCCCAGGCGTGTGTGGTAGGGGATGTGTATTTTGTGCCTCCAGGGACGTGTATGCTGCTGTATGAAATTCATTATGTGCTTCTGTCATGGCGTGCAGTAATTGGCAACATTGGGAGACTAGCTTTTCAGTTGGCAACACTTGATGAATGACATGTACAGTAAAACACTTTCGGCTTTTTTTTTTATTTTGGTTAGGGGTATAAAATTGGTGGATATAATTATCGCTGACATACACACGCTCTCTCACACAACGTGCGCATGCAGAAATAAAAAAAGCAGACACACATACATGTACATATAATGGCCAAATGTACGTGTTTGCATGTGTACACTCATGCAATCATAAACATGGGGCCTCAGTCGTATGTAAACAAGGACCATTACAATCAACAACACACATCTACAACTGGTGGCGGATGTACAACTCTCTATGTATATATGTATGTATGTATGTATATGTGTGTATGTGTGTGCAAAATTCATCACTAAGGCGGCAAAAATCATTGTGTTGGTGTAGCATGCACGCCTGGAGGCTGTGATCAAACATACACAAATAATACATACTAAACACACTACACACTATATACACACTATTACACACTGTATACAAATAATACACACTAAACACACTACATACTATATACACACTATACACACTATATACAAATAATACACACTAAACACACTACACACTAATAATACACACTAAACAAACTATATACACACTATATACAAATAATACATACTTTTCACTTTATACAGTATACATTTTGGGGCATACCTATTGTAGTTTGTAGTAATCAGTAACCCTACGATTCGCCGATATCAGATGGTCCCCAGAGTCACTGCGAATATTGAATAGTACTGTAGTATTAGTATTTTTCCTAAGCGTATCATCAAGGTTCGTTCCATAAGGATTCAGTACCAACTAACGTTAACACTTCCAGGAGTTCTGAGTTGCTCTTCGTATGCTCGACTAAAAATATAATCCTTTTTTTCTGAAACGCATTAGGCTGCACGCAACCCATCCGTCTTAGTGTCTGTATTGTCAGCTAATGGGGATATTGGTGTTACTTTGTTTCTTTCATATTCTAATGTAAGCCAGTGGATGTTTTTGCAGAGACATCTTAGTTCTTTTCACTTTCACTATATTTGAAAAACTTACACATCACATTTAAATACAGTACATTCAAGGTATTTTGTGGACGTATTTATATGCCTGTATGTGTGTCTTGTGTGTATTTTAGTTAACGTGTGCAAGTGTGAGTTTGGTAGAGGAGTGAATATAGATACAGTTGGATTTATAAAAGTTAGTATGGGTATGTGTTTAAATATGTTATGAATCCTCAGGTAAGGATATGTGTAAAAGAACTTGTGTGTGTGTACATTTGTGTGTGCTCTAGTGTGTGTACGTATGTGTGTGAGAACATGTTTCAATCAGTGCCTGGAGGCGCGTGTGCATGTGCAGGAAGCATGTGTACTTGTATAGGTTAGGTGTGTACAGGAGTGTGCATGACTGTGTCCTGTTTTTCACGTTTACATTAGTATAGACATGGATGGTCAGGAGTTCTTTTGAGGCTGGCTACGATATGGTAGTACGTGTGTGTGTGTGTGTGTGTATGTGTGTGTATGTGTGTGTGTCCTTCCTTCACATGTTTGGATGAGTGCTCTACGGGATATTGCTCAAGTATTGGCCGCATGGATACTATTGTGATTGGGTGCATGTTGTTGTGAGTGTGTGCATGCTTGTCTGATTGTGTGCATGTTTGTCTGACGGTGTTGGTTGAGAGTGAGTCTTTGTCATTCGATCTACGAGGGCGTGTGTTCGGTTGTGAGAATGTAATAGAGGCTATTCGATTTGCCTATGTGTGTGTATTTTCGTTCTCAGCTTTATTTCTAAATCTGGCATTTGTTAATTGTTCATGACCTTTTGTGTGTGTGTGTGTGTGTGTGTGTGTGTGTGTGTGTGTGTGTGTGTGTGTGTGTGTGTGTGTGTTTGCTTCTTGTACTAGTATGTGTGTACACCTCTGTGCCTTCGTTTGTGTTAATTTCCAACTCCTCCTCCTCGTACGTATCTCATCTCCTGTTTGCCTGCGTACGTGCGTGCGTGTGTAAGAGTGGGCCAGCGAGGTAGGTAGGATAATGTGGTGTGAGGTATGCACGCCCACTACCGTCCAGGCCCTCCCCACCGCCCATTACCCTCCTGAGTGTCGTCAAGGGCGCCCACTCACCCCCACTCAGCCAGCTCCTCGGTCACCATTATCCCACCTCTCGACCGACATTGCCCGCTCACAAACAACCTCGAGCTCATTCTCTAGTCTTCATTATTTTCCTCGGCCGTCATTACTAAAACCAACCAACCAGAAGGAAAGGTGTTGTTGTCAGGAAAGGTCTCCTCCTCTTCATATTTTTTTTTTTTTTTTTTTTTTTTTTTTTACCCTTGTTCTTTCTCTCTCTCTCTATCTTCACTTTATGTTGCATCTTGTTGTTCATTCACTTTTTTTTTATCATTATATAACTTTCTGGGGTAATTAGTTAGATAGCATTGCGTTCTTACCTATTATTCCTCTTGATCATTACTATCAGGTTACTTGGCTTAGATGTAATTAATCTTGTGGGAATAAATTTTTGTTTTCCTTCTGATATTATATTTCCGATTACTAATGGATTTTGGCCAACAAGCCTCTAGGTTTTTAATCATTCATCCATTTTCATACAACTATTCATCTGTGTCGATCTCATTTTTTTTCTGAGTTTATATCAATGCTGCTTCCATTTTACCGTTCTTTACCGTAGAATAAAAATATTTACTTTGCCCGCCGCGTGAATTCCCACAGTCCTAATAAAAAAAAAAAAAAAAAAAAAAAAAAAAGGTCTCCCAGAACAAGTTAACCACGGCCGCATAATGTCAGCCGTGTGAAATAGTGGACCCCAAAAAACGACGAGACAGAAAACAGAATAAAAGGAGGCTCGATCACATGTCTGGCTTGGGCCTCCGCTGATCTAATTCCTCGATATTACCGGGTGATTAGTATACTTGCGCGTACTAATTTGCGACGGTAACTGGCGGTAATCTGGTTTCCGACCGTGAGTACGTGTGTGTGTGAGAGTGACGTGGACGGAGACGGAGTTGCGTGGGAGTGTGAAAATTGGGGAGGGGGGGGGGGTCGGGATTTTAGGTGCAGGGTTAAGTGTCGATGTGTTTGAGTGGAGCGTTGTGGTGGGATGTTAAGTGTAGGTATGTGGGAGTGATGGTTAGGGTTGGGAGAGTTGAACGTTAAGTGTGTTGGATGTACTGTATGTGTGTAGGTAGTAAAAGGCCGACACAGATAACAGGAAACATTTAATACCAGTAACTGATGGAACTAAGTCGTAACAATATTTGAAGAGCCCTAGCATAATAATAGTCTGCCGTAACGTTAACTGGGAAGAGAAACTAATAACGGAAGTGCCTCCCGACTACTATATAGAAAGATAGATACCGGTAACAAACAGTGTGATGATGATGTGACCGTGAGTCGAGCAGGTCACACCACACCACCATCACCCCCACCACCACACCAGTTACTGAGAACACAATAAAAATGAGCTCGCATCTTTTCAGCCGGGTGAAAGTTTTTCTGAGCCGACTGGTCAGTGGGGAGAGCAAAGTGAAATGAGGTGGGACCAGGTATTTAGCGTCGCCTCTGAGTGCTCACGTCCCCAGCTCAGGAAAAGAACCATTTTAATACCGTATTTTTAGCTTAGAGTTCAATTATGACAATTGACAAGTAAGTAGCAGACGTAAATATTGAGGGAAATGGCTTTCTTTCTGCCGCGGTGCTCGGAACTCTTGTCACAGGTTTGCGTCCCACTGTTATTAGTGCCATCAACACAAATGTAAAAATACCAAAAAATAGTACATGGAATAAAAGCAGGTTCACTAAAGCGGGATATAAAATAGCAAAACTTTAGTGATAATAACAGGGGAGCAACACAGGCAATTACAAAATAATTGAATGCACTTATATACAACAAATTACAGGAACTGAATTTTATTATTTAGAATTGTACAGCATTTGATAAATGAGTTTCATATATAAAGTAGAGTAAAAACAAACAATGAAAATTTGCAGTATTGTTCAATGCATCAAATGCTGAGCCATAAATGTATTTTCCGCAGGATCATACACATTAGAATTATTGGGAACGGGAATAAACGTATGGAAGTTAGTGTATGGCACATGAAAGTGTATATGTTCTGTACAGATAATATACGATGACGGCACCAATTATAAACGAAGGGGAAACTTAGAAATAAGAGTAAGCCTATATAGAGACTGCGTATATTAGAGACGGACAGGTAAAGACAGTTTATGACAGACAAACTGACAGACAGATAATAAAACAGACAATCAGAGACATAACTAGACAGCCAAATAGACAAAGGAAGATGCTAAGGGGGTCATCAGTTGTGGGCATAATGAAGGGCACCTGATTCCTCCAAACTGTGGCAGGAAACAAACCACTACCTCAGTATATACGAGTGGGGAATAATAGGTTTTGAAGCATACTTTGGAGGTAATGAGTTAATTCTCCAGTTACTCGACAACAGATTACCCACTTCATTAATTCAATATATGCAACAAAGAAATATTTAGATAAACAGGTACATGATGCTTATATAGCCCTAATGGAATGAGTGGTGTGGGGCCAACTAAATGACAAGAAGAAATCAAATTAAGTATGAGGTTAAAACAGCAGCCAAGTAGTGGTTCCAACACCGTATTAATTAATAAATAAAGAGACAAGAACAATAAAGAAATGAGCAATATAGTGTGGACGAGAGTATAGACGTGACGGCACCCAAACATATTGAGAAAGAAAATAATCATACAGGTGGTGGGACAAACAATGAACGACGGTGTGGATCAACAACAGACAGATGTGAAAGAAAACACGTGTGTTACGGTAACCTAGCATCTGACAGGTGTGGACGAAGACTAGCATACACAGATGTTGGGTTAGTTACCTTATCACACAGGTGTGGTGAGAGTGCGAAGAAGAAGAAGAAGAGAGAGAGAGAGAGAGGGAAGGGAGGGAGAATCAGAAGGGGGAGTTTTGAAGGAAGGAGGGGGAGAGAGAAGGAGAGTTGGAATTGAAGATTGCAAGAAGGACTATTGATGAACCTTCTGGGTAACAACAAACAAAATAATAATAATACAAACAAACCCATTTTGGTAATGAGGCAACAGACAAGCCAGGATGCCATCAGAAAAGCAAAGTGGGAAGCGAGACAGAGAAAAATATAGAAAAGGAGGAGAAAGAGAGAAAAAAGGGTGGTGAGGGAGAGGTGGGGTGAGGTGGACCAGAGAAAAAGAGAGAAAAGAGGGTGGAGAGGGAGAGGTGGGGTGAAGTGGACCAGAGAAAAAGAGAGGGATGGAGTGGAGTGGGACTGGCTGACAGGTGTGTGGAATATTTACCGGTCGCCTGGCTCCACACCTCCCAGACACAGATGCCCCGCCACAGGCCACTTGTTCCCGCTCACCGACAAGTCATCGCTCACGGAGAAATGTGTACCAACGCGCATATATTTGTTTCGCCCTCAAACTCCACCCACCCACACAACTTAACCCACCCACCCACACCACCAACACAACACACCCACCCACCCACACACACCACCAACACAACACACCCACCCACCCCACCAACACAACACACCCACCCACCCACCCACACACACCACCAACACAACACACCCACACACACGACCCAACACACCCACAAACGTACAATCCAACACACCCACACACGCACAATCCAACACATCCACACAACGACCTAACCCACACACCCACCTACCCACACACACCACCAACACAACACACCCACCCACCCACACCACCAACACAACTTAATCCACCCACCCACACCACCAACACAACTTAATCCACCCACCCATACCACCCACACAACCACCACACAACTACCCACACAACCACCACCCACTTACCCACACAACCCCACCCACCGACACAGCTCAACCAACCAACCCACCCACCCACATAAAAAGCCAACTCAATCCCCAACCCTCCATCCTGTACTCCTAACTCTTGCTCATATGTGTCTACCAAGCGACCGATCAACACCGACCGATGTTTCTTGTCTCTTGTGTTGTGTAGGAATGTTTTTTTTTTTTTTTTTTTTTTTTTTTTTCGTTGGCTGTAGTTTTCTTCTTCCCTTTTCGGTTGATAAAACGTTTTTTGTTATATAGTATATCATTTTTTTTTACATTTGTTTATTTTATTCGTTTAATTCGTCTACATTGATATTTTTCGTCGGAGTGTATGGGTATTTCTTTATTCGTCTTTATTTTATATATTTTATTATCCTGGACATCTGACACTTCATTAATTTTCGTCTAATCATTCTTGTTGTGATATATAGAGTGTATATTATGTGCATGCTTGTGTTTGTATGTATGTTCTTGGGTATGTGTTTCTGAGTATGTGTGTGTCCGCTTGTGTGTGTCCGTGTTGTTTGTGTGTGCATGTTTGTGTAGTGTGCATCAGTGTGTCTCTGAAAGTGGACGCCCCTATGTGTCTATGTTCGTGTGTGTGTACTGTACGTTCAGTGTGTGTGTGTGTGTGTATGTGTGTGTGTGTGTGTATGTGTGTGTGTGTGTGTCTGTGTGTGTGTACGCGTTGTCTCGCGAGTGTTAATGGCTTATGCTCCTCTGCATGTGTTAGGCCTCATCAGTATTCTGTAACCAATTGTTTGCCTAATGAAAAATCATCCCGTTCTTTCGCATCTGTGGTCATTATGAAACAGTTGTATTTCATCGCTACCACATCCTCCTGACAGTAGGTGTGCGTAATGCAGTGTTGCCACTCCTTGCTGAGTATTGCGGCCGGTGATCACATGTAAATGAGGCTGGGTAGAGCCAACAGTCAGAGGCATAAGTTGTTCCTTCATCCTGGACTCCGAGGACCATATAGGAATAATATTGATTCTGTAAAGTCTAATAACAACATACATAGATGTATCATGTGTCCATAAATGAGTACCTATGAATATCAACATATAACTGTCTACACAATTACAAAAACATTTCATGAGCGGGATATATCCATAGACTTAAGGGGAATAACTCTTTCTGGTGACTGTTCTGTACTCAGGGTTGGTTAGACAGGGTACAGCAAATGTGGTACACCTCCTTCTGAGGACTCTGGCCCGTTGCGTCCACCCGCTGCAGCCGTCAAAACCCATTACTTGGAGAAATGGATGTAATATCAAGCCCCACTGTAATGGAAAACAAGCTATGAATGCGTAATGACATGTACATAGATAAACGATAAATATCTCACTTACACCATGAGGCGGTGGTGGAGAGCGAGGTTTGGACCTTACGGCGAGCTGGGAGTTTCATTACACGTAATAGATGTACTCCCAGCTCTCCCACTGTCTCACAAACACATAGCCCAGCTCTCCCACTAGCTGGTCAGATGTGTGGGCTTTGGGGATGGGAGAGAAGAGGGGCAGGAGCAGGAACAGGAAAAAGAAAAGGAGAGACAGGTGGAGGAGGAAGAGAGGCAGGTGAAGAACATGAAGGTGGGATGAAGTAGAGATAGATAGATGAGAAGGTATGCGAAAGGTTGATGAATAGGCAAAGAAGGTAAAGGAGAGGCAGGGAGAAGAATAAAAGATGAAGATAGGGAGTGGAGGATATATATATATATATATATATATATATATATATATATATATATATATATATATATATATATATATATATATATATATATATATATATATATATATATATATATATATAGAGAGAGAGAGAGAGAGAGAGAGAGAGAGAGAGAGAGATAGAGATAGAGATACTCGTTTGTACAGGAGGGCAGAATATGTGGCCATCATTAGGGCTTCCTCTCATAGAGTGAGTATTCATGATAATAGCTATAGCATTTAAGGTAGCATCCAACCTCTCTCTCTCTCTCTCTCTCTCTCTCTCTCTCTCTCTCTCTCTCTCTCTCTCTCTCTCTCTCTCCTGGATATGGATTCAGTAAGTATTTATAACCAATTCATAGTGTGATCTGGAAGGTATGACACTGATATGTTGAAGTGAACATTTTCGATACTGCTGAGAAAACACACTACACCTTCCCATGTAGTCTGAATGTTTTGCTATTGGAAGGGAAGAAAGTTTTGTCGGCAGAACTGAAAGAGAGTTGTGAGGGCCCTGTTACATTGATGAAGAACTGCACAAATTTGATTGTTACTTGTCCAGATTATTTTACAGTATTCTTAAATCGTCATAATGTTTATATTAATTCCAACCTTATCTTATAGATTCTAAATTGGTATATGTATATCATAACATAGCTTCATGTCATTTCAGCTTTGCCTCATGCGACGTGATTTAACGTAATTCTAACTTCTCCTACGAACTTACTTCATTGAATTTTAACACTTTACTAAAACATGACCCAACTTGATATGATTACACTACAAATCAGCCTAATGTGATCGATCGATTATATGACCTTAGCTAATGTGGTTATCAACAGGATCTAACCTTACCTGACCTGACCTAACCCGACCCAACCCGACCTGACCTGACCGTTGGTGTGTGTTACAGGTGTGATGATGCTGTCGGCCATGGAGACAGCTGTCAAGTGTGAAGTCGATCTGCCGCTCAACCTCAAGACTCACGTAAGTACCAACTCATGCTTTCAATACCAGGTGTCGTCATGTGTTGCAAGTGTACGTTTATGTTGTGGGTGTAGTTGTGGTGCAGGTATAGATATGTTGCAGCTGTAGATGTGTCGAAGGTGTAGGTGTGTTGCAGGTGTAGATGTGTTGCAGGTGTAGATGTGTTGCAGGTGTAGATGTGTTGCAGGTGTAGATGTGTTGTAGGTGTAGGTGTGTTGCAGGTGTAGATGTGTTGCAGGTGTAGGTGTGTTGTAGGTGTAGGTGTGTTGCAGGTGTAGATGTGTTGCAGGTGTAGGTGTGCTACAGGTGTAGGTGTGTTGCAGGTGTAGGTGTGTTGCAGCTGTAGATGTTTGGAAGGCGTAACTGTGTTTTGGGTGTAGCTGTGTTGCAGGTGTGTGATTACATTGAAGATGTAGATGTGTTGCAGGTGTGTGCAAGTGTACTGCAGGTGTGTTGTTGCCTTTCAAGAATGCGTTTATGTTGCAGATTTGACTGCGTTGGAGGTGTAATCACGATGTAGGTGTATGGGCTTGTTGTAGGTGTATGTGAAGGTATATTGAATGAATTATATCTATACAGGAGGTGTAACGGTGAGCCAGGTGTGTTCAGGTCGCCGGTAAGGTCATATTGCAAGTGTATGTATCCGGTAGATGTTGTCATAGTTCAGCTGTGGCTTCTTTCAGTGTTTCACCTGGGTACGTATTTCAACACTAGCGTACCGTATGCGTAGCTTGGGGGCGAGGGGGAAGAAATCATGACCTCATTTTTTGCATTCGGAAACTGAATATATATAACACTCACATCCGAATAATAACAAAAGCATAGGTCATATTCCTTCACCTGTCATATGGAAACTATCTACACTGGACACTTGATAACTCTTTAGGGGCACTTTGTAAATATATACGCTAGACTTAATACTCTTTCACAGGACACTTTATATTTACTGGACCATTGAATATTCTATAAATCATACACTTACCTGGACACTTGATAACGCACTGGACACTTAATAAATTTACAAAGCAACTCAATGATTATACAACTTAGTCGTGATATCTTTCTTGGCTTTGTATTTTTTGTTTTCGCATACACTATCTATTAATTAGGACTTGTTGACCTCTACGTGTTACCGTTCCTAGTGCCTCTAAAGAAACCACAATCTATGAAATACTGTGATATGTTTTAATATTACCTCGATACTAAATAACCTAAACCACTTACCGTCAGTTGATTAAGGAAGAGATCATTATTTAGTTTATGAGACAGATGCAAAATATGACTGTCAAGTAATCAATGGTATGTTTATATTCCTCATCTCTAATCTGTAACGTATGGATGGTGATTTATTTCATATTTAATTGGTTTCTGTGAAATATGACGCCAACGTAACGTACCGTACCTGCTTCCCAAATTTGTAATACTCTTGTGAATTTACCTTATTTATTCATTTTAGCGTAGTTATATCGATGGTGGGGAAAGTGTACTCGATGTGGCAATATTGAAGTGTAAGTTATTAACTGTTAAACCCGCGTAATGGCTAATTCCCCGTGTACTTCATCACCGCCTTCCATTAACACCGCCTCCCGCTGCCCAACATGACAATGGCAAATTGATCTGATGACATGTACAGAACCCATGTCCGTGTCCGCACTGGGGGCAGGTGGACACGTGGACATCCAACCTATACACTCACGATAATTTATATATTTTTTGCGACGGTGGATTTTGTAAATGTATTATGATTGAACCTAATATTAAGGGAAATTGGAATGCATAAAAATACTTTTCATATGTGCAATATGCAGATGATCCAGAAAGTACACATAAACACTGGAAATTTTCAGTAGCTTGGATACCGATGTTAGATTTACACTGGACAAAGTGACTTAAAACTGGACACACGTGATATCTTTCCATTAGGCACAATAAAAGAGGGTTAGTATTAAGGACACAGTACACTATTGATATACTGGACTTCCTTTATTCCTCCAAAGTATATCAGAAAACAGGACCAGATTAATTAAGAATAATAATGGTGGCCTGTTGCTTCGAATAGTTTGGATGAATCACTTACTCCAGATTTACCAACACTGTACTACCCCCTTAATAAAAACATGTACCGATGGAGAATATTGATATGAACAGGTGAACAAGACGCCTTGAACCAAACTGTAATATAAATAAAGATATAAACACTGAGTGAAGGATGTAGACACAAAAATAATATACAGTAGACCCTATAGTTAGTAGGAGAGATTATAGATATGTAGTTGTAGTACACACATATACTGTACTGTACATACACACGCATGCGCACGAACACATACCTACTGTGTACGTATACATACACACCGATATACGTACACATACACACACACATACATACACACTTACTCCTGCATGCATACACTTACACATGCACAAGTTATACACACACATGCACACGAACACACACACACACACACAAGCACTCACGCACACGAACGACAGGAAGCGTCAACTCTGTATAAACACGGAAAGGCCCTTATTTAAAAGACTGAACAAGGGGAGAGGACAAACATACGAGAATAAATTGGGGGGGAGGGAAAGAGAGGAAGATACACAAATGGAGAGCAGAGTGTGTAAGCATGGTGGACAGAGAGAGAGAGAGAGAGAGAGAGAGAGGGGGGGGGGGGAGAGAGTGAGTGAGAGAGTGAGAGAGAGAGAGAGGGGGGGGGGAGAGTGAGTGAGAGAGTGAGAGAGAGAGAGGGAAAATACTCGAAAGTTATGTATACAGTAAAAGCCTGAAATATTTAACAAAAATGCGAAATGTATGCATAAAGCGAAAAGCGAAATACAAACTTTCATGCATAAAATAGCAGAGTGAAGTGGAGGAATATACAGGTAAACAGAAAGGCAACATAGATTAAAGACGGGGGCGGCAAGCGAACATTTCCACGCACAATCTGAGCGGAAACATGGGCAGGGAAACGAACGGGATGTTGTGAAAGCGCTGATGGAGGATTGATTGAAAGAGAGGCAAAGGCTCATACAAGGTGGATATTGATATGATGCTTATCACGCACTTCCCCCGTTTTTTTTTGTTTTTTTTGTCATTGTTTTTGTTTTTGCTTTTTTTTATCTGGAGTTTAGGTCGGATGTGTCTCTGTTTCAAATGAAGATCAGACGGATGTGGTATATTGAGGGAGAGAGAGGGTAGTGGGTTGGTATATATCCATGTCCTCAGAGTGATTGAGAACAGATCAAAAGCCTAAAAAAAAAAAAAAAATCATCATCTTCAAGTTACCATTAACTCTCTGTTTGCTTGCAATATCATTAGGTCATTAACATACGTGATAATAATTGTAAGAATGTACAGTCGGCCACAGGAATTCGTAATCGCCACTGAGACATCAAGGCCTTGTACCAACTAGAAAATTTAGTTAATTGATTTCTTAACACCAAACCTTTCTAGTAATATTATTTGGCTCATAATTGAATCAGTCAGCAGAACAATTTCTACAGTATGTGTAAATCAAAGGCCCATTTTAACCAATGCTCTGTGTACGAATTCCTGAGGCCGACTGTACAATCCCTCAGGTTATGAGAAGGTACAGTCCCCGACCATACCGACGCCCATCTCCTTGACAAATACGAAACCCGCAGCCATTGCTTCAGTGTGAGGGTAGGAGGAAGGCAGTGGGTGAGACGAGGCACAGTTGGTTTTAAATTAATTATATGAAAATGATCATAGTATGGAAACAAATGCTTGTGCTTTTGGTTCAGTGTACCTCAAGGCGAGGGGCGTCGCTATTGTCGAGGACTGTACTCGTGATATGTAGGATTGCATTGACCTAGTACGGATGAGGTCGACTGCTAAACTTTTATGGTTGGTTTGTAAATTAAAAGAACAATGCAATGCTTCTTTGGATAAGGGATCATAATATTCTCTTGTTAGTGAATTGGAAGGTCTGTGAATTATCCAAACTATACCAGGAAACAGACGAACTTATGTTACTTTAATGGGGGATCTGTTTCGTGGCATAGTTTGGAGGAATCAGTAGACCACCAATTTACCCTCAATAGAATCTCCCCTTAACACACTTTCTGACTACGTACACTGCATTTTCCCTATATTGAATCAAATTTAATAATCTTATTTGCAGATTTTGTACCCTAAATTTCCCACCCTTGAATTTAGGTTAATTTTGAAATTGGTCCCCATTCCTTATTCAGCCAACCAAGTGCCTGGTGTTACAGTAGTGTAGTGAGTGCCTCCACCACAACCTTATATAATATTAATATCAGCGTGGAATTGTCTCGAGTAATGCTATACGGATAAGTTTAATTATAAGCTAGTGTAATGCAATATAATGCTGGGTAATTCAGTTCCCTCGAGACAGCACAAACATACATACACTCTGTCTCTCTCTGCTGCCCAGCCTCTTGCATAGTTGCTTGGGTTTGTTGGTGGTTAATGGAGTGTGTGTGTGTGTGTGTGTGTGTGTGTCTGTGTGTGTGTGTGTGTGTGTGTGTGTGTGTGTGTGTGTGACAGCTTTCCTGAACTGGACAAGCGTATTCGAGTAGGAAAAAGAATAAAATGAAGGAGAGAGGAAATATTCGTGACCACAGAAAAGAAGGAAAACCTTTACTGTACAACTGGGAGAGAGGAGGAACTATGAAGGGAGGAACGTAAGATAAGGAGATTCACTCACTTTGAGATATGATACATAAAACTTGGAATAGAAATAAAGAGATATACTGACGATGCCTATGAATGTATCTAACTAAAAAGTAGTGGTTAGGTTTAGGTGGAAACGAATGGTAAGGAAATAATAAAACAAGGAATAAAGAAGGAAAATTATAAGATTATATTGAGGTGGTTGGTAGATATGATAGGCAGGAGGATGGACTAACTAGAGATGGAAAGTTAAAGCGAAATAAAAACAGTAGTAAGAAAAATATTGTTAGGGGAGCTACAGTGAGTGAGTGAATCACGGAGTGTAGAAGGCAGAGAGTGAAACGAGAAGGGAGGGAGGGATCTAAACAGGGAGGAAGGGAAGGAGGAAGATACACAGTGAGTGAGGGAGGGAGGGAGAGAGAGAGGGAGATGGTAAGCTAAACAAGGAGGGAGTTAAGAAGGAAGATGCACAGGGAGGGAGGAGGGAGGGAGGGAAGAAGGATGATAAAAAGAGAGGGAGGGAAGGAGGAAAATGTAAAGGGAGGGAGGAAGGAGGGAGGGAAGAAGGATGATAAAAAGAGAGGGAGGGAAGGAGGAAGATGCACAGGGAGGGAGGAAGGAGGGAGGGAAAGAGGAAGATGTAAAGGAAGGGAGGGAAAGAGGAAGATGCACAGTGAGGGAGGGAGGGAAAGAGTAAGATGCACAGGAAGGGAGGAGGGAGGGAGGGAGGGAAGAAGGAAGATATAAAGGGAGGGAGGGAAGGAGGAAGATACACAGTGAGGGAGGAGGGAGGGAGGGAAGAAGGAAGATATAAAGGGAGGGAGGGAAGGAGGAAGATACACAGTGAGGGAGGAGGGAGGGAGGGAAGAAGTAAGATATAAGGGGAGGGAGGGAAGGAGGAAGATGCACAGTGAGGGAGGGAGGGAGGGAAGGAAACGAGGGAGGGCATAGGGAACACGTCGTCATTAAACTGCTCTGGGGTTCACCTGGAGGACAGCCCTAACTCCCTACCATTCCCACATTTTAACTCCATACCATTTTACCTCCCTCCTTGACCCCCCTTTTTTCCTCTCTCCTTAACCCCCTTTTTACATCCCTCCTTAACCCCCCTTCCTATTTCCTATTTTACCCCCCTTCCTATCCCCTATTTCACCCCCTACTGAACCCCCTTTTACCCCCCTTCCTATCCCCTATTTCACCCCCTACTGAACCCCCTTTTACCTACCTTCCTATCCCCTTTTTCACCCCCTTCCTATCCCATATTTCACCCCTTCCTTAACCCCCTTTTTCCTCCCTTCCTATCCCCTTTTTGACCCCCCTTTTTGACCCCATTTTTACCTCCTTCCATTAAGCCCCCCCCCCTCCATACCCTCAATTTACCTCCCTCCATACTCCCACTACCACAATTGTTAAGAGTAACCCTGACTGTTATGATGGGAAGGGAGTCAAGTTTAAATCAAGATGCTAAAATTGACTGAGATACGCAATTCTCTTCTTTATATGAATAGCACAAATAAAAAAAAATATATATATAACAGATACAGATGGAAAGGTAGGGATGAACGCTAAAGAACTAGGTCAACAAAAAAAGTAAGGCGGATCAGGTCAGGTGATGAGAGGTAAATATAAACAAAAAAATAATAAGAGGAGGGGTATCCATGGGGTCATCGTCGTCAAGTCCGGGTGCGTGTATAAGGTCAAGGTCAGCGGGCAGCATGTCACCCAAAACAGGAAATTATGATAACAGCGAGCGGCCCCGACCTACATATCCAGCCGCAATAACGCTGCTCAACTGTACACGGCATGAAATTTGTCCTGGGGAGGGGAAGTCGAGCCGTGAAGAGAGGGAGGGTGAAGGGTGGTGATTGTGGTGGTGTGGGTGTTGTTGGAGGGTGTTGGTGTTGGTGGTGGTGTTGGTGTTGGAGGGAAATGGTGTTGTGGTGTTGGAGGGAAATGGTGTTGTGGTGTTAGAAATGGTGGTGGTGTGGCTGTGAAAAGATTATGGTTGGGTAGGTGCTGCGTGGTGGTGGTAGTGGTGGGTGTGCTAGGTAGAGGTAGTGGTGGTGGTTGTGGTGGTGGTGGTAGTGGTGGGTGTGCTAGGTAGAGGTAGTGGTGGTGGTTGTGGTGGTGGTGGTGGTGGTGGCGGCTGTGCTAGGTAGAGGTAGTAGTGGTTTTTGTGGTGGTAGTGGTGGTGGGTGTGCTAGGTAGAGGTAGTGGTGGTGGTTGTGGTGGTGGTGGGTGTGCTAGGTAGAGGTAGTGGTGGTGGTGGTGGTGGTGGTGATGTTGTTGATGTTGATATTGGTATAGGGGGAGCTCCACTGATCCCATATCCAGTTTCACATTAATACTTGCATATTTGCTTGCCACTAGTGAGTATATTGATGCACCCCAGGTTGTTGCTGTAATTATTATCATTGGCGGGTGTGTGTTTGTATCTGTGTAATATTTCTGCGTAAGTGATCGGTCGGTTAGTTAGTTTTTTACTCTTGTTTATGCTTATATGAATATTTATGCATATCTCTCTTCATTTATTTACTGGTACATGTGTTTGTAGTGGACTGTTCGCTACGAGATACGGCTCTTTATGAAGTGCATGGGACTTACCGGTACATCATCAAAACATATCACACTGACAAATACAACACGTAATTCTGAAGTGCGATTTGGCCGTACGTTATCTGTGCCCAGCCATGATAATAATTACATAAGTTAACCTCTTGTGGTTTGCCGTTCATCGTCGTCAAAAAACAACTGACTTCCATCCATGACAGTGCTAAATTATTCAGGCTAAGTAAACAGACGCACGGCACAACAAAAATTACAATGTGTTCTATTAAACTCTGATTTACTTTTCGTGTCTCTTTCTCTCTCCCACAACGTTGGCGGTAAATTTATTATTGTTGGGATTTGTGTGTTAACTCTTGTTCATATTGATGTGTTTTGTAATTCACTCATGATTTGGGAACGGGAGAATTTTACTCACCCAATGGTCGGTGCCGCTGCTCATAGGTGCCAATACTCTTGTGGTCATAAGTAAGAGAAACATTGAGGTACGAGAAGACGATGACTGATACGTTTACTTCATGCTACAAAAGAGTCATCGTACCAGTCACATTCCTCTCCTTGTGACTGTACGACTTTAGCACTGGAAAGGTGATGGATATTGTTGTCGACATGTGCAGTAGACAGTGAAACGCAAAACACAAACTTTAAATGTATCCTCGGCCATCGGAACCCTGCTTTTAATATTATTCTTTCCCGAGTGTTCAAAGGGCCTTCATTATGCCTTGGACATGTATGGAGACATCTGGCAACACTGGTCTATCTGTTTACTGTATAGGGGTGGCAGAAGTAATTACTGATTGGGTATATTTTGCATCATGATTGATCCGTGATTGATGGGGTTCCAGGAATCATATGGCATCCATTCCTGGAATTTCAATGTTGTCTATGGAAAATGAAAAGATGCCAAGGGAAGCCAGATAAATTCCTGGTGTTAAAGAAATAGAGCATGAAATTTTACACAGGGTAAAAAAGTATCAAAACAAATAATGCTTGAAACATTGACACAACAGAACAAAGAACACTGAATTTGAAATATGTTCACTGTGGCTATTTGTCCAATCGACCTAGTGTGTTCTGATAGCCTTGATTATTGTTGAGCGAAACGACTAAACTATAAAGCATAGAATGATCGATTGTTTTTAAACACTCAGGCCCGGATAATACACACAAGATTCAGCCTCCCAGTGCTTCATAATTCCTTAACCTGCATTCCCAATGTGTCGAGCTCGATTCTTTCATTCAGTTAACCCGAACCCCGAGAGACGAGCCTGAGAGTGTTGAAGATCTATGAATATCTCGCCAAATATCTGAGTTGTGAGTGACTGCCAATTATCCATGCACGAGAGACTCTGTGGTATCCCCATGTTGCCAGGCTGTTGTCCTCCTCCATCACTGTACAACCAGAGGCACAAGGTGTGACTCGCCCGACCATCTGCAAATTTAACTAAGAATATTATTTCCTTTTGATTTGATGGTGTGTAATTGTCTGTCGGATATATTTTACATGATTTTGTATGGGGGGGAAATAATTGACGCATATCCATATACTTTCTGTAAATCGTCGCCTTGAGGGATGGAAGGTTGTAAAAAGAAAGCAAGACAGAACATTTAAATGAGTTCTTCAAGTCAGAGGTGCTCATGACGTTTGTTATAGACTAGTGTTTAGGATAGTGAAAGTCAAAATATTACTGTGGGGAAATGTGAGTTGACGAAATGAGGAGAACTCTTTTTTTCCATACAAAATTCCGTGATTGTTATGGACACGAGTTCCTAAATGTCAGTAAAATATAAAAGACATGTAGACGTGTTTAATTGTGAAGCATCGCCCACCCACACATCCACAAGGGTTAGTTGGTGTTATCAGTCATTTCCAGAAAGTTAGTAATGTTGTGCTGTGGACTCGTGACACCCAAGTGTTCTCAGAAACATCAGGGCAACATCCATTGTGTCCTTTCATGGAGCCGTCGGAAAAATAAATCGGTACAGATGCGGACAAATGAAACACAGTACCATCCTTACAGCTTATATACTCCCTGAGGTAACAGTGACAACTTTTGCCATTTTATCAGACGTTAACACTAGCAGATCCCTAGTTTGAAAAGCGATACCAATTTATCCATAAGAATCATCATATGTCGAATATAATTATGATATGCATGTAGTAACAACGCCAGGCGATAATATCATACGTAGCAGTAGAGTTAAAATAGTACAAAGATATCTAGTTGAATGAAGGTAATAATAATAAAGGATATGTACGATGATCATAATCGCTTTGATTTACTGATGAATGGACGGGCAAACGAAATTTACGTTGACTTCTACTATTGTTTTTGTTTTTTTCTTAACACTCAAAATCGGCATGCATAAAATTCCAACAAACAAATCCCCTCAACATCATACATAGCGAATAAAGTTGAAGGTAACATTAAGAACCTTGGGACTGAATCACTCAAGCGCAAAGAATGATAAATGCCACATGTGCGTCAACCGAGCCTGAGAGCGTTAACGGGAGAATCTCTTGTTGGTGAATTGGAAGGCTACTGATTCCTCTAAACTATGCCACAACACAAATCACTTCAATGTTACTAATAGGGAATCTGTTGTTTCGTGTTATAGTTTGGAGGAATCAGAGAATATCCCCTTAACTGCACCATGGAGCATCTCTCGTAGGTAAATTTGAGTGCTGCAAATTCTTCCAAAGTACGCCAGAGAAACAGACGACTTCAGTATTACTAATAGTGGATTTGTTTCGTGGAATAGTTTGGAGGAATTAGTAACCCACTAGTCAGTTAGCAGCCAACAGACAACCCTCCTAAGTCTTGGAAAGAGTTGTTTACGGGCATGAACTATACTTGGTGTGTGAGCAGATGTGAGACTGCTTCCATGTAAACAACAATGTAAATTTATGGAACCTAACATTATGAACTTTAGCGGCAACTTTCCACGAAGGGTAAGCGGGTGTTGTACTTTCTTAGAGACCTTGTACATTTGCCTTAGCCACTTCCTAGATCTGTACTCTGCCAACAGTCATAACGAGGCAGTGTAACAGTACTATTTTCTATTCTGGCCAAAAAGACTTTTCGATCTCCGTTTTATGTCACTACTTTCTAGAGAATTTAGACGATCGGGTGAAATGTAGCAACCAAACCTCTGCAATTTTTTATGCACTTTTATCTGTCATTACCTGTATTATGAAAACGATACTACACAGAATTGAGTTAATTTTAAACATTACAGTTCCATCAATTCGCAGAAAACTAGGAGTTGGAAAGAACTGTTGACAGAGACTGTGACTTGTGTCTCAGGGTTCAGTCCAAGGAGCAATCCGTCACTGGGCAGGTTAAGTTAAGCAGACCTCATGCAGACCCCCCCCCTCCCTTCCCATTCTTCCGTGTCTGGACTCATTACACTGTTAACATCGTATCATTACCACTGTCCTCTAATTCGATAAACACACTGTCATGACGAAGGAAGTAGGCAAAACAACCTGGCAGCTCCCTCATTAGTAATAGTAACTTACTTGTGTCTGAAATAAACAACATTGCAGCATTATTTACTACATTTTAAACACATTGCTGTATTATTGATTGCTTGTTAAAGAAAAACAAATTACCGTATAAATAACTCCTTGTGAAAACACACTTAACCACATTGCATAATATTCTGCAACATTATTTACTATATACAGCATTCGAAAATAATGCAGTGTTTTGATTAGCATATTATTAAAGAGCACATTTTTGCATACTACTAAATTTAAAGTTTTTCTATTGTATTTGAGAATAGTCTTTGCCGTAGATGCCTGTTACTATTTTCCCCCAAGAGATGTTTTTGTATTGTATGTGTGAATAACCTTTTACCGTAGATGCCCATTAATGTTTTGCCCTGAGATGTGTACTGTAGTTGGTGGGGATGGAGTCGTCTTGAGGAGCCTGGCTGGTTACGACCCGACCCGAGAAACTAAATGACCAATCCCGCCCGCTAACCACCAACCTCGATTGTTTACGATAACGAGGCTGGTAATTACACTCGTGAAAAATTACCGTGCGCCCGAGGGGTTGGTTTGGGTAAGGTTGCCTCGTTTAAATATTGTTAAGGTGCTCGGTTGTGTTATTGCCTCCTAGAGCGGGTTATGTACTATTATGTACAGTTGAGGACCTAAGTTTAGTCTCTCGCTGCCCTTCAGTAACTCGCAGATTTGTTCATTGTGCATGTGTGAAAGGAAAGAAAGTCGCCCATGTTGTATTATGTTAGCAGATTTACACATATTTACAACTGTGTTTCACTTATTTTTTAAGATATGTGCATTATTTCAGTTTATCCCATAAAGAACAGATACCTGATTTTATATTTTTTTTATCCAACCAGACGATTTCTCATGTCGGATTCTCCTGACATCATAAATTCTCTCATTTGGCTCTCTTACTTGTCGTGAGTTTTATATTTAACTCAGACCAACATCAAGCAATATTTTATGACTCAAGAAGTAGACATATGACTCAAGAAGTAGACATATGACTCAAGAAGTAGACATATGACTCAAGAAGTAGACATATGACTCAAGAAGTAGACATACCATCTTCCAAGTATTAATGCTTGTATTGTATTAATTTGTAGTACAACTCTCATTTGTACAACCCACTGTACCATTTTATACTTGTGTCAGATATCAGTAGCAGAAGGATATGAATATGAATAATGGTAAGTCGAGGTATGTGAGGCGAGGCTCCGGCACTGAGGTACTTAACGTGTTGCCGATAAACATGTACATGGAAATTATCCTTGCAGGCGAGGGGCTGGCTGGCTGGCTGGCTGGCTGGCTGGCTGGCTGGCTGGCTGGCTGGCTGGCTGGCTGGCTGGCTGGCTGGCTGGCTGGCTGGCTGGCTGGCTGGCTGGCTGCTTACCTGGCTAGCTGGCTGGCTGCTTGCTTCCATGCTTGCTTACCTGACTTTGCGTATTCCTCTCTCCCTCCACCCCTAAATTTTTCTTCCTAACTTTCCTCTTCCCTTCATCCCTCCTTACTTGCTTCCTTTCTGCCTGATCAATTAATGAATAATTGAAGTATTGAATATGGTAGATGCTAAAGAGTGTCTATACAAACACTTAAAATGAATCCTAATAATGATCACACTCTAAGCTAAGGTTTGGACTAAGCGTATAACTGCAAACCCTGATACTCTTCCATTCCTTATTACGTCACAAATGTATCAAAATCTACTTGGTTCTCACTACCTTGTCGACCAGGGCACCAAGCTCATTGAATAATTTGTAATTAACATGATCTGCTCATTCGGTCGTCTGTGTATTTTCCGGCAACTGGAAGTGATGAGAGGCCTCTGGTAGTTGGCGTCAGTCCCAAGTATCTTAGAGTACAGGGATTTTTATTCCCTGCTGAGAGAAGCAACAACACTTTGATTAGGTTATCTCAAGTTTGATTTGGGTTAGGTTAGGACAGATTAGGTATGTCTCCGTCGGGTTTGCATTGCTCAGATTACACCATGTTAGCTTAGATTCTACCAAGATACATTATATTATCACAACTCAGGCTACACCATTTAAACTATCTTAGATAATATTAGGTACGAAGCATATCATCATAACCAAACCCCATCCATGTCTCTTTGACCAAGGGGTGGGAATAATTATATGCATTAACTTATCACCATCCAGGGTAGTAAAAAAAAAAAAAAAAAAAAATATATATATATACAGACGAGGGAGTGTGTTTGTTGTGTCCCTGCATCATAGAAGACTTTGGGTAAATGGTGGCAGCGTGGACACAAATACTACAATTAATATGATGTGCGGCGTCCACAGTCCCTACCTGATGATCCTAATAAGCCTGAGACTACCCACCCCACCCCCCTCCCAACCCCAACTGTCCCCCCCAAGACCCGCTGGTTTTTGTGGCCACCTCGGCGTTACATCAAGGTATAATTGGCCGATAATGAACCTAGACGTGTTAGTGCGACAAGAAAATTCCGGGGTGAAGGCGACATTTGGATGTGGGGGTGTGGAGGGGGAAGGGAAGGGAAGGGAAGAAGTGATGGAGGGATGGGAGTCAGGGATGGAGGGATTGAATGACAGAAAGAAGGTCGAGAGGAAGGATAGGTAGGAAGCATAATATGACGAAAGGACATATGGATGGTGGGTGTTGAGGAAGGAAGGTAAAAGTGGAGTAATAATGAGAGGAGTGGAGGAAGGAACTCCGGTGGGTGAAGAGAGAGGTATAGTCAAAGAAGGGTCGAAAAGCAGGATGGTATAAATGAGATTGACGCAGTAAAATATAGAGGAGAGTGTAAGACGGAGAGATGGAGGGAGATGTCGTGGTTCCCCCCACCGTTATAACGAGCTAGTCTGTCCAGGGGTCTCCGCCCCCTTCGTTTCTCCCCTCGGGGGCCACCAAAGCTAAGCAGGGGGCAAGTAGGGGAAGGAAAGAAAAACCGCCGGTCGAATCCCTGTAATACGCACACGAGGTGAGTCACTTATGGTGTAGTAGTTGTGTTAATTGTAGGTAAATACTGTATTACATAAAACCCATAGATAAAAGTTTAAATCACATATACACCATCGTATATTCGCCAATTAATTTTCCCCGTGTACACAAATATGTATATGTAAACTAACCTCTTTTAGGACCTGTATGACGCACCGATATAACTGTGACGCTACACAATACAACAGTTGGACACCCTACCCCGCCTTAGCTGACGTAAACAGTCCTGGAAACGAAACCTTGAAACAACCCATATCAACCTATCAGACTGTAGCCTAAGACAACTTGAAGCAGACTATCCTGGAGAAAAGAAAAGAAAATTGACTCAGATCGAAGACACTTAGGGAATAACCTGTGAGTCCAGGACGCTCTGCCACCCCCGCCACTACCGACACCAAACACGCATTATTCTGATGACACTGACACCGGCGACTCCACGACCAGCTAATGTTCCTGTGGCCCTCAGCCCTCCTGTAAATTAATTGGTTTGCTATCTTCGTCCGAGGTTCAGGGAAAAATGGTTGTCAAGACTGCGAGCAATGAGGAAGGGGAGGAACAGAAAGGGAAGGGGGTGAGAGAGACATAGGAGGAGGAGGAGGAGGAGGAGTGTAAGTGAGGAAGGGGAGGAGTAGAAAGGGGAAAGGGTGAGAGACACAAAGTTGGGAGAAGAGGCAAAGGAGGAGGAGGAGGAGGAGAAGGAAGAGAAGGAGTGTAGGTGAGGAAGGGGAGAAGTAGAATGGGGAGAGGGTGAGAAACACAAGAGGTGGCAGAAGAGGCAAAAGAGGAGAAATATTAATATACAAAAGTTCGTTTTGCAACATATTGTAATCACATGATTAACTTTATTTCTCTTATGCAAGTAAGATGTCTACTGTATATATTTCCTTAATTTAACATTATACAGTAATAATGCATATATTACTAACGTTCTCCCAAAGGACTCTTAAGAGTAATTTAGTGAAATAATATTATGTTATTATTATTAATGACACCCTAACAGATCGTGATGTTATTTGTACCATAATATAGCATAATAATAACGTGCGGACAACGTTATGAACAGGTTTGGTATTTGCCGGGGTGTCTAAGCAATTACGGTGATATGCCTTGTAATAGAAGGACCCGAGGGAGGCAAGTCTGGCTGGGGCCCGGCTGGTTCTTGACATTAATACCGATATATTGTTACTCACTCGGCTTGACAATTAAATACCTGGCAATGATGACGAATAAAACGCCGGCTATTAATTAAACTCCCACATCCCACGTTGACGCCAAACGCACGTCAACGCTAGCTGTACTCTCTCTCTGACTCTCTCTCTCTCTCTCTCTCTCTCTCTCTCTCTCTCTCTCTCTATATATATATATATATATATATATATATATATATATATATATATATATATATATATATATATATATATATATATATATATATATATATATATATATATATATATATATATATGAAGATGTATTTTTCGTTACTACACCACTTCCCCTCAAGATAATGACTGATCTGACTGACATGACAATTATTAACCTCACCAGCTGTCCCCACTTACTCCTGCCGCTACTCGAGTTACCCGATTACTCGAGTTATCCCATCACCGGCCTGGTAAGTGGTGAACCCTCAAGTGGCCGCGACTTGACGTCATTCCCGGGAGGCGCCACGGTGACGCCGAGGCCGAGATGACATGTGCGTGTTCCAAGTTAATTAGTCAGATTAGGCGTGGCTCTGTTTACTTTCACCTCACTCATCTTTTCTCTCAATTTAGCCAAAGATAATCTCTCCAAACAACTCTATATAATATAGCTAACATAATTATAGCAACCAAATTTTACTTACCAAACCTAACCTAGCTTTCCAATTACGCGAAAAAGAATTGCAAATACCAGATGAACAATGTACTGTTAATATTACTACCTCTTATTTCGATAATTTACATGCGGTAAAACTAGGAACAAAGAGAACAAAATACACGTGATGCAAATCCAGTGAAAAGAAAGAGAAAAAATCATGATGAATATAATCAACCATGCAACGGTAAGTTGGTAATAAAAAGCAGTCATACAAAGTTCTCTCATTAGTCATGCTAAATTACATACAGTATAAAAAAGCAGGAATACAGAGGCCATTACTGTATATACACCACGTAAGCTGTACCCCCTGGATTGTAAGAGTATAGTATAACACCGAAGGAACATTTGCTTTTTGAGGACCAGAAAAAACAAAAAACAAACTATACTGTCAGACTCCTTTTCCCAGACCTCTTTAAAAACATATCGAAGTAATTTTTTTATATCACCAGGACGAACAAAGATCAAACCAAGCCATGCCTATCTTGCCGGACCTCTTTTTATAAACTGTCCTCTAGGGTGGCCGGTGATGTGGCGTCGTTGTTGGCCCATTTGTCTAATTGTCAATAATTGTGGCCAAATTGGTATGATGACCACATATGGATCCGTGGCAGATACCGCAACTAGACAATTCCCGGTCATTTATCAGCGGCCAAGGGGAGGAATTACTTGATAATGGCCAAACAATGAGTCGGTGGGTCCTCTGGTGTGTGTGGATGTGGGTGGGTGGCTGGTGGGTGGGTGGATGGTTAGATGAGTTTGGCTGAGAAAGATGAAGAGGCTGGTTGGTTGGCTCACATATTTACTTTCCTACTTGCTTACTTGCTTTCGGCCTTACTTACGCCTTTCCTTTCATTCTCAGTTGCTGACTGATTCCCTTGCTGTCTTGCACGTTAATTTACATACGGTAGTAATATGCGCTTTTAGTTAACTTTTATGCTCCTCTCTCTCTCTCTCTCTCTCTCTCTCTCTCTCTCTCTCTCTCTCTCTCTCTCTCTCTCTCTCTCTCTCTCTCTCTCTCTCTCTCTCTCTCTCATATTCATCTAATGTTCATGGTCTTGTGTATCAGACTGTACATATCTCTGAAACTCGTGTGCTTGCATACATAATATGTGTGTAATTATGTTAGCTTGTCCAGTGTATGCTTGTTTGCGTGTTTGCTTGCCGTACCATCTTTGAGTGTGTTTATCTCGAAATGTTACCAACAGTTGATGTGTTTCATGTTCTGGTATCCTGAGAAAGGTCATTTCACCAATCTCAGACCATTTCTGGAAGTTCTGTTCTCAAACTAAACTACAGTTATCGGTACCTAGAGAAGTTTTATTCACCGGTGCCAGCGGTCAGTTTAAGCAATGGTCATGTAGTGTTTTCGCTTACTTTTCAAAACTCTCACTCGGATCTTACGAGAAAAGCACAAGAACACTGCACCAGAAGTCAAGGGATTAAGCTGTATACTGATAACAACAGAAAAAACAACTGGAAGCTGTCTTATGGATTCTTTTGGTACCTGAAGTTGCTATAATTCTTGGGGCTCGGTTAATGTCCCTTGGCGCTTCAGACTGACATCACCTGTCCTGGAAAATTGTGAGTATCTCAGATATTCACATCCTGAGTGTCGAGCCTTAGTTATTTTGCGCCTGAGTGCAGTGCTGTAACTTTTTGAGAATTTTCCAAACCAAAAGATGTTTAGTTGTTTAACACTTGTGGATTTTTATCAACGAAATGATAGTTTCTTTTAGATCAGAATTCACCTATGATTATTCTATACTGCTACATTTATTTTGTATTACTGCGATATTTTTCTCTTCACATTACTCAAAGGAAAAAGCCTCAAAGGTTTTAAGAACAAAAGACAGCGAGAAAGTCTGACTATTTTTAATATACGGTACTCATGTCCTTAGATGCCGGAGCACACACGTGGCCTCACCAAGCCTCCCCTCACACACACCGCCGCCTTACACCATCTTTACCTACTTGCCGTAAAACCCTCACTAACGCTACCAAAATGGAAATTAAATATTACTAATTAATGAGGTGGGTGGGTGGGAGGGGCGGGCAAGCAAGCAAGCATCCCGTGCCCACCCCCCACCCCACCCAACCCCATTCGACCCCACCCCACCTCCTCCCTAACACCCCCGGCGACCCAAGGTGTAAGTGTAGGTACTAGGGTCAAAAAAGCATTGTTAATTAAGTTGGGTATGTGCCATGAGGAAACACTCGCGTTTTCCCCAATACACTTCATGTTTTAGGTGTAAATATGATAAGGATCTACACTGCATTATACGTGTTTGACCCTCCCGTGTAAATCAAGGAGTTTACCATGGGAAGGGTTTAAGCTCGCCAGCTAATCAAGGCGGAAAATATTAAGCCCGAAAAGATTTGGCCTGGCGTGAGCTATTAATCATGATGTTGTGAACGAAAAGTGTTTGATTACTATTAACAAAGTGCGGCTTCATGATATTTCTCTCTCTCTCTCTCT
>JAWQEG010003484.1:75000-89622 GCA_033782935.1 Petrolisthes cinctipes | reverse complement strand
TGTGGGTGATGTGGGCGTGGCTGGCTGGGGTGTGGGCAGTGTGTGGGGGGGGGTGTTGATGTAGTGTGGGTGATGTGGGTTGTGTGGGGTGTGGCTGGGAGTGTGGGGTGTTGATGTAGTGTGGAGTGTGGGTGATGTGGGGCGTGGCTGGGGGTTGTGGGCAGTGTGTGGGGGGGGGGGTGTTGATGTAGTGTGGGTGTGGCTGGGAGTGTGGGGTGTTGATGTAGTGTGGGTGATGTGGGTGTGTGGGCAGTGTGGGGTGTTGATGTATTGTGGGTGATGTGGGGCGTGGCTGGGGGTGTGGGCAGTGTGGGGGGTGGGTTGTTGATGTAGTGTGGGTGATGTGGGCGTGGCTCGGGTGTGGGCAGTGTGGGGGGGGTGTTGATGTAGTGTGGGTGATGTGGGGCGTGGCTGGGGGTGTGGGCAGTGTGGGGGGGTGTTGATGTAGTGTGGGTGATGTGGGGCGTGGCTGGGGGTGTGGGCAGTGTGGGGGGGGTGTTGATGTAGTGTGGGTGATGTGGGGGCGTGGCTGGGGGTGTGGGCAGTGTGGGGGGGGGGTGTTGATGTAGTGTGGGTTATGTGTGGGGCGTGCTGGGGGTGTGGGCAGTGTGCGGGGGGGGGTGTTGATGTAGTGTGGGTGATGTGGGGCGTGGCTGGGGGTGTGGGCAGTGTAGGGGGGTGTTTATGTAGTGTGGGTTGTGTGGGGGCGTGGTTGAGGGTGTGGGCAGTGTGGGGGGGTGTTGATGTAGTGTGGAGTGTGGGTTATGTGGGGGTGTGGCTAGGGTGTGGAATGTGAGTGTGGGTGTGGAGTATGGTGTGGGTTATGTGGGGTATGTGGGGAGTGTGTAGTGCTGTGTGAGTATGAGGTATGTGGGGGGTTAGGTTGATGTGGTGAGTGTGTAGTGCTGTGTGGAGTATGAGCTATGTAGGGGTAAGGTTGATGTGGTGAGTGTGTAGTGCTGTGTGGAGTATGAGGTATGTGGGGGTAAGGTTGATGTGGGGAGTGTGTGGTGCTGTGTGGAGTATGAGGTATGTGGGGGTTAGGTTGATGTGGGGTGTGTGTAGTGCTGTGTGGAGTATGAGGTATGTAGGGGTAAGGTTGATGTGGGGAGTGTGGGGTGTAGTGTGTGGTATTTAAGGACGGACTATGCACACAATACGTATCGACTTACATCGTAGTAACTCAGTCGTGTAACCAACCACTATTTTTTATTATACTTACTATATTATACTACCTACAAATATATGAATGTATTATTGTTGTTATTATTATTATTATTATTATTATTATTATTATTATTATTATATAGTTTTTTCGGATATATAAAGTAATAGGAGAAAATTATTATAATGGAGAGAGCAATATACACAATGAGGGAAAAATCTGTGTCGTGAAACTTTGAGGAAATAGGGACACAAAAGAAACATACATACATACACATCGAAGAAACTGAGATACAAAGCAGTAGAGATAACGAAGGAAATCTGTATCGTGGAATATTTTGGAGGAGATTGTGGCCTACAGAACCACCACCACCACCACCACCACACCACCACCACCACCACCACCACCACGACCACCACACCACACCACCACCACCACCACCACCACCACCACCACCACCACCACCACACCACCACCACACCACCACCACCACAACCACCACCACCACCACCACCAGCACCACCACCACGACCACCACCACCACCACCACCACCATCACCACCACCACCACCACCACCACGACCACCACAACCACAACCACCACAACCACACAACCACCACCACACCACCACCACCACCACCACAACGACGACCACATCAGAAGGACCTGGAGATGAAAGGACCAGGAAACCCTCACCTGCTGTCGATACTGGAACACCAACAGTAACACTATTATTATTAGAAGTGAAAATATCGATGGTCTGAGTTAAAGTATTGGATATTCATTGTATAAATCAGTGCAGTATTACGTTTTTTTAATACTGGAGTGGGTTTAGTCGTCGATGGATTTACACTAGTCGTCAAATATCATCAATGGTCTGAGTTAAAGTATTGGATATTCATCGTATAAATCAGTGTAGTATTATGTTTTTTTAATACTGGAGTGGGTTTAGTCGTCGATGGATTTACTCTAGTCGTCAATTCGGAGTGAGTTGATTCCTCCAAACTTTTCGAGGGAACAAACGATTTATTGGCTTTACTGAGGCAACATATTTTTTGGTACAGTTTGGGGGTATTAGTAGTAACCTTCAGTCCCCAGTCAGAAAACACAGGGAGACGCTTAATTAAGACTGATTGGTTGAGATAATGTATGGATGTATGTATGTATGTAAGAGAAGTGTATAGCGTCCATTGAAGAGGTTAGTTAGGGAAAGGTTATTTTAATACTGTGTGTGTGTGTGTGGTGGTCCGTCTTTCATTGTGCTGTTCCGTCTGTGTGTGTGTGTGTGTGTGTGTGTGTGTGTGTGTGTGTGTGTGTGTGTGTGTGTGTGTGTGTGTGTGTGTGTGTGTGTGTGTCTGTGTGTGTGTTTTCCTATTTGTGTGTGTGTGGTGGTCCGTCTTTCATTGTGCTGTTCCGTCTTAGTGTGTGTGTGAGATTCTATTCCTGTGATAATCAAGTTGTATGAGGTATCTTGTGATCATATCCAAAAGTGAGCTGCTTCTTCTTTGCTGTTTCGGGGCGTATAAGGCGAAGGGAGTGGAAAGTTTTGATGGGATTTTAGACCCAACTCGGCGGAAGTATTAATAATGCCCAAAGGGAAACTCACTCTATTTTAAAAGTGATCCAGATCGAGTCCCAGGTCAGGTAATCTCATTTTCATTAAATATTCGAGGAGGAGGGGAAGAGGGAGGGGACCGATGTGGCTCAAGTCCCAAGCGAAGGAAACAAGAGCAACCAAACACCAGAAGCAGCGGCCACTCCTTCCCTCTGCATGGATTAAGGAGGTAATTCCCTTTTGGTACATTGGAGTGCCATGATTCCTCAAAGTATACGAGGAAACAGGACCAGAAGAGCAAAATAATAGTGTTCTGTTGTTTGGAATAGTTTGGAGGATTAGCTTGCTCCAGATTTACCAACATAAAACTTTCCCCCTTAATTAAGATATGCATTAAGGACCCTGTGATCGTGTATGAATATTGGAGGCTTCTGATTCCTCCTGACCATGCCATGTAACAAGCTCCTTCGATATAGGTGGTGTTTCGTGGCAATATTTGAAGGACTCGTTTATCTCCAATTTTCTGACTACATCACAGAGGGTCCCTAAACTTGACTGGTGAAGAGGAGCCTTAATTGATGACGTTTCGCTATCTTTCTATCTTATCAATCTGTCTATCTATCCATCTATCAACCTCACTGTCTTCCCCTAGTACCAGCCTAAACTATCCATCCATCCATCCATCCATCCATCCATCCATCGTCCTGCTCTGGAGACGAATTACTAAGCAAGCTTTCCTACTATCATAAAGATTATCCTCCCGATCCCTGTCCTTCTTCTTAAACTTGGCGTCTCTCTCTCTCTCTCTCTCTCTCTCTCTCTCTCTCTCTCTCTCTCTCTCTCTCTTCTCACACACACACACACACACACACACACACACACACACACACACACACACACACACACACACACACACACACACACACACACAGTTATCTATCTATATATCTTTATATATCTTTTATCTAATATATATATATATATATATATATATATCAGTTAAGGTCATAAGTTTACCACATAATTCCCGAGGATATTCCATGACTGAAAATGTTTTATGGAAGTGTGTTCGCTTGGCAACAGTTATCGAGTTACAACTGTTAAAAACTAAATGGACAGTGGGACATTCACCCCTGCCCACTCCCATTTGCTTTTTGATAATTGTAACTCACTATTAGTTGGGATGGAATGGGACACACCATAACAGAGTACGTGTTATGAATTACCCTTAGGAATTTTATAATATTGGCCCATTCCGTCCTGTATACACACTCTCTCTCTCTCTCTCCTCTCTCTCTCTCTCTCTCTCCTCTCTCTCTCTCTCTCTCTCTCTCTCTCTCTCTCTGTGTGTGTGTGTGTGTGTGTGTGTGTGTGTGTGTGTGTGTGTGTGTGAAGCCTGGTGATCAGCTGGCACCGTCACGAGGGTTTTACGAGTAAGGCCACAAGAGCCGCGTGTATCCCCTTCAGTCCTGGGCACAGAGTAGAGCCCATCACTACCTCTCTCTACTAGCCCACTCATCACCCCACTCACCTACACCATGCTATACCACTCATCACCCCACTACCCTACACCACACCACACCACACCACTCATCACCTCACTACCCTACACCACACCACACCACACCACTCATCACCCCACTACCATACACCACACCACACCACACCATTCATCACCTCACTACCCTAAACCACACACACCAAACACAATTCGTAACCCCACTAGGCCACTACCCTACCTCACACACCACACCGCTCTACATCCTTCTACTACACTCCACACCACTCATCACCTCAGTATTCAACACCACACTACACCACTCAGCATCCTACTACCACACACCACTATACAACACAGCACACCACAGCCCACCAGATCACAGCTCAACACATCCCACCACACCACACAACACAACACAACACCACAACCCAACACAACACAGCACAGCAAAGCACAGCTCAACTCATCCCAACACACCATATCACACCACACCACACAACACAGCACCACAGTCCAATACAACACAGCACAGCACAGCACCACAGCACAACACAACACCAAACAGCACAGCTCAACACATCCCAACACACCACAGCTCACAACACCACACAACACAACACAGCACCACAGTCCAATACAACACAGCCCAACACAGCACAGCACAGCACAGCCCAGCACAGCACAGCACCACAGCCCAACACAACACAGCACAAAACAGCACAGCTCAACACATCCCAACACACCACATCACACAACACCACAGCCCAACCCAGCACACCACAAAACAGCACAGCCCAAAGAAACACAGCACATCACAGAAGCCTCACGCCCTGCCTCTTGACGTGTTCCTTGCCCCCTCCCTCCCGACAACACTTAGGAGAACTTACCAACTTGGATTCCGGTGCAGAGTGGCGGAAAATTGTTAATTCTGGTGAGTCTGCTCCTGAGGGCCAGCCAGCCAGTCAGCCAGCCAGTCAGTCAGTCAGTCAGTCAGTCGTCGGTCGGTCGGTCAGTCAGTCAGCCAGTCAGTCAGGCAGTCAGTCAGCCAGCCAGTCAGTCAGTCAGTCAATCAGTCAGTCACTTAATCAGCCTGCCAACCAGTCAACCAATCGGACACCAACAGACTGACAGACAACCAGACAATAAGCCATCCAGTCAGACAATCACATGCAAAGACAGCCAGCCAGACACAGCCACACGTAGCCCTCCTCTTCCACCATCACCACCACCACCACCCAGACGGAGGGACAGACAGACGGAGGGAGGGACAGGCGGAGGGAGGGACAGACAGACGGAGGGACAGACAGACGGAGGGACAGACAGACGGAAGGAGGGACAGACAGACGGAGGGACAGACAGACGGAGGGACAGACAGACGGAGGAGGGACAGACAGACGGAGGACAGACAGACGGAGGGACAGACAGAGGGAGGGACAGACGGAGGGAGGGACAGACGGAGGAGGGACAGACAGACGGAGAGAGGGACAGACGGAGGGACAGACGGAGGGAGGGACAGACAGACGGAGAGAGGGACAGACAGACGGAGGGACAGACAGAGGGAGGGACAGAGAGACGGACCATTTGACTCAGTGTGATGGTCAGGGAATTGATTGGTTTTGCCTCCCGGTCAGATAAATTCAGTGACTTTGTAGTGGTGTCGGCCGGGTCTGACGTGCGGCCACCTACCCTAACCTAACCTAACCTAACCTTTCCTTCCGAGTGACGCAGTGAGTGTGTGTGTTTGTGTGTTGGAGGAGGGAGGGAGGGAGAGGGAGTCGAAGTCTTTCCTCACGCTTGGCTGATTTGGGGGAAAGGGGAGGGAGTTGTTTTTTATATCATGCGTTGCTGGTTTTACAGGAAGGAAATTTATATATAAATATATACAATACAGTATATGTATTAGTGGTTTTAGAGGTCATTTATACTTCTGTTCGTCTTGGGTATTTTTCTTTTTTCTTATTGGATTCGTTGGTTGGCCTTGCGTGAAAGTGAGCTGGGAAGGAATATGAGAGGAGGGGATGGTTGATGAGTGAAGGTGACAGACAGACGTGTATATTTGGTGGTGGTGATGGTGGTGGTGGTGGCAGAGGAAGTGGTGGTGGAGGAAGTGGTGGTGGTGAAGGTGGTGGAGGTAGAGGAAGTGGTGGTGGTGGTGGAGGAGGAGGTGGTGGAGGTAGAGGAAGTGGTGGTGGTGAAGGTGGTGAAGGTAGAGGGAGTGGTGGTGGTGGTGAAGGTGGTGGTGGTGGAGGAGGAGGTGGTGGAGGTAGAGGGAGTGGTGGTGGTGGTGGTGGTGAAGTGGCGACCCTCTTAACCTCCCTTCCATAACTGATAAAGGACCCTGACCTCGAGGTACACACACACACACACACACACACACACACACACACACACACACACACACAGTAGTTTAAGGACTCAGTGATCGTGTATGAGAATTGGAGGCTCCTGATTCCTCCTGACCATGCCTCGAAACAGCTCCTAACATATAACTGGTGTTTCGTGGCAATATTTGAAGGACTCATTTATCTCCAATTTTTTTTTTTTACTACATCACAGGGTCCCTTAAGCATTCGGTGCAAGAGAGACATTTTTTTTGTGTGTGTATGTGTGAACTGACAATGGGTATTAATAATAATCGTTCTTACTAAAATAAATGGGAAAAAAAATCCAGCTGCCTGAACGTAAAAGAATGGGTTAAAGAAAATGAAAAGGTTTGCCCAAATAATTATAGAGCTTGGAAATGACTCGCTGCCCAAAAGTGAGAGAGAGAGAGAGAGAGAGAGAGAGAGAGAGAGAGAGAGAGAGAGAGAGAGAGAGAGAGAGAGAGAGAGAGAGAGAGAGAGAGAGAGAGAGAGCGAGAGAGAGAGAGAGCGAGAGAGAGAGAGAAAAAAAAAAGAGAAAAAATAAAAGAGAGAGAGAGAGAGAGAGAGAGAGAGAGAGAGAGAGAGAGAGAGAGAGAGAGAGAGAGAGAGAGAGAGAGAGAGAGAGAGAGAGAGAGAGAGAGAGAGAGAGAGTAATAGATCATATATTATGTATTTATATGTAAGGACCAATATGCTTACATGTATATTGTCATCATCATCACCATCACCCTTATATACATCACCACTCATCATCACCTTACCATCACAATAGTCGTTTCCTCATCACCACCACCATCACCTTCATTATCAACTTTAACAATAACTTAAGTCATCATCACCTCATCACCATCATTACCATTAATAACAAACACACCTCATCACCCACCATCTTCACCATCATCACCACCACCACCATCACCACCACCACCATTAATAACACCACCACCACCACCACCACCATTAACACCACCACCACCATTAATAACACCACCATCACCATTAATAACACCACCATGACCACCACCACCACCACCACCATTAATAACACCATCACCATCACCACCACCACCATTAATAACACCACCATCACCACCACCACCACCACCATTAATAACATCACCACCACCACCATCACCACCACCACCACCACCATTAATAACACCAACAACATCACCACCACCACCATTAATAACACCATCACCACCACCACCATCACCACCATTAATAACACCACCAACATCATCACCACCACCACCACCACCACCATCACCTCTGTATATCGGTCAGTCAGCGAGGTAAAGTTTAGCGAGAATTCCCCTCGTGTGGTCAGCATCTGTCCCTTATTGGATCAGTGCTGAGTAAGCTGTCTGTCTGTCTGTCTGTCTGTCTGTCTGTGTGTGTGTTCGTAGGTTGCTGCAGCTTCCTTGGTCTCTGCTGCTTTAGATTTTTCTCTGTCTTTGTGTGTGTGAGAGAGAGAGAGAGAGAGAGAGAGAGAGAGAGAGAGAGAGAGAGAGAGAGAGAGAGAGAGAGAGAGAGAGAGAGAGAGTACTAACTAATTAACAATGTGTGTGTGTGTGTGTGTATAGTAACCAACAAACAGTGTGTGTGTGTGTGTGTGTGTGTGTGTGTGTGTGTGTGTGTGTGTGTGTGTGTACTAACCAACTAACAACATGGGTGTGTGGGACAGAGAAGGTGCCGGTGGTGATGGTGGGTGTGGGCGTGGCAGCTCTGGCAGTAGTCACCCTCTTAGCAGCCTCTGTCATCCTCTGCACCCGGACTCACCACTCAACCAAAGGTAACCGTATACAACAACCACTATCAAATAACAACCTACAGTTTCCTTCCATAACCACCAACAGTTTCCTTCCATAACCACCAACAGTTTCCTTCCATAACCAAGATTCTCTTGCTGGTGAAATGGAAGGTCTGTGATTGCTGCAAACTATCCAACGAAACAGTTCCCCTATTTGAAACATTTAGGTTGTCTGTTTCTTGGCATAGTGTGGAGGAATCAGTAGCCTTCCAATTCACCAACAAGAGAATCTCCCCTTCAGTACTATCTTCTAATTTACTACAAGCAGCTACTCACTACTCAAAACAATAACATTACTTGAAAACGTGAAAACATGAGTCAGTATATATTTCTCATGCTGTACTCATGATTTGGCAGAAGAGGCGACTGGACTCTTGCCGCGGACTGCACAAATTTTGCAAATGCATGGACTGGAAACCAATATCAGATTTCATTTGTTACATGTTGCAGTTTTCTTGACAAGTGGTAGAAAGTTCGGGGGTAATGAGAATGATATTTATTAGTTTTGGGAGGCCAGTATGTATATATGCTAATTAAACTCATTGCGTAATCATTATTGTTTGTAAGATTTTAGATTTTTATGTGGTTTACAGTGTAGACAAATAAAATTATTCATTCTGGTATCTAGTGTTTACTGTAGACATCTGTGGACATAGAATTAATGCTATGCTTCCAGTCCCTTAAGGGGGTGTGGGAATAGGGGGACAGGCTTGGGGGTGGGGGGGGGGTTAGGTTGGGTGCGGAGGGTTTTGGGGAGTGCGGGAGTAGGGGGACAGGCTTGGGGTGGGGGGGGGGGGGTTAGGGGGGTGCGGGAATAGGAGACAGGCTTTCTACCCACTCCAAGCCTGTCCCCATATTCCCGCACCCCCCCCCCAGTCCCCCCCCCCAGTCCCCCCCCCAAGCCTGTCCCCTACCCCCGCACCCCCTTAAATATCCCACACCTATGTTGTTTGTGTAGATATAACTTGAAACCAAAGGACTCGTGTGTTCCTCAGTGTTCGTAAATATCCATATCTTTCATTATTTAGTCCCACTGCTTCTCAATAGTTACCTCAAGTTACCTTATACTGATAATCTTTTTTCGGTAAATAGGAAGCTACCGATTCCTCAAAACTAAAGCATACTCGTGATACTGAGAGAGCATGTGTCCTGACATAGTGTGTGTGTCATGATATCATTTGTTGTTATTGTATTTTTCCTCGTGTACTGAGAGAGTATGTGTCCTGTCATATTGTGTTGTTGTTGTTGTTGTTGTTGAAGTTTGTTGTTGTTGTTTTTATCGCTGTGGTTGTTTTCCTTGTACAGACGACACCGAGGTATAGCGAGGGGCGACGGTGGCGACGGGATCAAGTGGTGATAAGAGAGACGCCACCGCCTCCCTAGATGCTGCTTCTTCACCTCCACCTCCACCAATACCTCCACTCCCGCGTCCACGTCCACCACCTCTGCCTCCACGTTCAAGGCCATCTCCACCTCCACCTCATCCACTCTCATCGCCACCTACACGTCTCCCATCTCAATCAACTAGCCTCCACCTCCACTTCTTCCACCTCAGACAAATTCCTTTCCACCTACACCTCTCCTTCCACATACAGATCCACCCCTGTCTCTTCTTCCTCCACATCCAATTCTGTTTTCACCATAATCCCTACCATTCCCACTTCAACCTCACTTCTTAATTCCACCTCCATTTCCACATCCAACAACCCTTCACTTCATACCTCGTCTCCCCAAGCACCACCACCATCACCACCACCACAACCACCACCACCAACACCACCTCAGTCCTCACCACCACTACAATCACCACCACCAACACCACCACTACCATCACCTCATCAGTCCCCACCTCCATCACCTCCATCTTCACTCCAAAGTCCCGAGCCACATCCTCCACCTTCACCCAATATTCAGTTCTTCCATCCGTGACCCCATCAAACCCAACAACCCACTCATCCTTTCTCCTCCTCCACCCCCACCCCCACCACCACCTTACCCTACACCACCACCACCCCCACCACCACCTTACCCTACACCACCAACACCACCACGTTCACAACCATACCCTACACCACCACCTTATCTATCACCAACACCCCCTCCTTACCCAACAACAACACACACACCTCCTCTCTTGTTGTACACCTCTTGGACTCCAGCAGGGAAGAATAACACAAGCCCCCCAAAGCGGTACTAACACAACAACAAAACAGCTTCTTCACTTTTGCTCCTTCAGGTCTTCATCAGTCTAGTGTGTTTTGAATGGGGAAGCTGCCTGGCGTGTGGGAGGTACTACAGTGTGCTTGCTGTATGTTCGACTCTCTACTGTTGCAACTCGTGGCTGTGTGTCCGACTTATGCGTAATGTGTTTTTTGCCTGTGTATAATGGGACGAACAACATCAGGTCAGCAAGGAACTATAAGGTACCTGATCTGACTGTATGGTATCTGATCTGACTTTATGGTATCTGATCTGACTGTACAGTATGGTACTTGTTCTGACTGTAAGGTATCTGATCTGACTGTAAGGTATCTGATCTGACTGTATGGTATCTGATCTGACTGTATGGTATCTGATCTGACTGTATGGTACCTGATCTAACTGTATGGTATCTGATCTGACTTTATGGTATCTGATCTAATTGTATGGTATCTGATCTGACTGTATGGTATCTGATCTGACTGTATGGTATCTGACCTGACTGTACAGTATGGTACTTGTTCTGACTGTAAGGTATCTGATCTGACTGACTGCTGGCTGTTCCAAGAGAGTGTAAATGTGTCTAATAAGCCTCGTGGTCGCTTTCCGTCGTTCCGTGTAGTACATACATGAACTTTGCTGGGGACGACTGACTCTCAAACACCACACTGATTGACTCTCCTAACACGTCCTTACATATGTTTGTCATATGTTTACATCCAGTCGAGGTATCCCCGATGACATAATTACACATAATAAATAGTCTTCACCCGTTCGCAAGCATTATAATATAGTCACTTCAATTTCGACACACAGTTTATCTTTGACCACGCACCCCCCACCCCCCACCGCCCCGCCCCCCACTTGTCCATCTATCACACTCTTTACTCAGGGGGATCCTAAGTAAGCATGGGTAGATATTTATTCATGCCATCATTGTCTCCCCTGTTGCGTGGTCCAAATAATATGCTGCTTGTTGTCCTGATGCCAAGTTTGCGTTTCCTCACGAGGTTAGAAAAAAATCGCAGTGGCAACATAATCCCAAGGTGCTCGTGAATGATGATGTGTGTATAGACTCTGCAAATAGAATATGAGACGCGCATTAATAGAGAACCAAGCACCACTGTGGTCAAAAGGCAATAAATTCTTCTTAACACACAAACTTAAACACACAGAAATCACCTCAGTTTGCCGAAAGATAATCATTAGTCAAAAGGCTTTACTTCTTTACACACAGACTAAATACAGAAATCACCTCAGTTTGCCGAAAAATATTCAGTGGGCAGATGGCAATAAAACTTTTTTATACACAAACCTAATGGGGAAATCACTTGAATTTGTGGAAAGATATTATGTGACCCAATTATTGACAAGAGTCGATCTGAAACACTCACTTGTTACCACGTTATATAAGAATGTTTACACGTCGTGTGTCTCCATCTTACCGGAGTGACGCTTGGCTCTCCTCACTAACTAATACTTCCCTCATAGTCAACAATTTAGACTCACCAGGTTTACTATTCAGAAACAATATCGCGTCGATTTTCGAAGTGTGGAAACAAGTACAGACGTCCGCCCCATACACAAGATAATTAATGCTATAGAAGATCAATTTTTAGCCTCCTTCGTGAATGTCTCTTCCCCCTCCCCCCAACTCCTTCTCTGGTATCGCCGCTCGCGTTCCCCAGTCAAGCCTGTCTATCTATCGTAGCTGCTGCTGCTGCTGTTGCTTTCTTTCCCGGGCCCACTCTACTCTATAGACTGGAAAACTAAAAAGGTAGTGAGTGAGTGAGTGCTGCTTGTATTGTGTGAGGTCTCAGCTGATCCACCATGCCGTATGTACTACTGTATGTAGTTTTGGCCACGTTATCGCAGCTGAAAAAAATTTGTTCATGTAGTTAGTTCTCTCTATCTATTGTAGTCTCATTCATGTCCACTTCTTACTCCCTTGTCAAACAGAATCTATTTACTCCTTCCCAGACGTCGTGTGTGTGTGTATATTATGTGTATCGGTATAATATCTAATTTTATAGTCAGTCATTTAAGTATTCAAGTATTTAAGTATATCGGTATAATATCTAATTTTATATTCAGTCATTTATGTATTCAAGTATTTAAGTATATCGGTATAATATCTAATTTTATAGTCAGTCATTTAAGTATTCATTATGTCTTACGTTTGAATATTTCCTTAGCTAAAAAATTAATGAAGTGAAGTAAAAGTAACTGGTAGTCAAATAGTATTATAACCTTTTCTTGTACCCATGTCCATTTTACCCATTCATCATAGTATCTTATCAGTGACATTTCAGCTCGGTTAGAAGTAGTTTTCATAATCCTTCTTTGTTATACCTACTGGGGACCCAAACAATGCTAAACCTCTTGTATGTCTTTAATTAAGTTTCTATTGTTTTTAGCTGCGATAATAAGGATTTAACTACCTTTCTGCTTCTCACTTTAACCGTTCTTAGGCTGTTCTTGCTACCCGTGTTCTTGGGCAAGGTTCTCACTCCGGCAGTAAGGGGTTCTCACTCCGGCAGTAAGGGGTTCTCACTCCGGCAGTAAGGGGTTCTCACTCTGGCAGTAAGGGGTTCTCACTCCGGCAGTAAGGGGTTCTCACTCCGGCAGTAAGGGGTTCTCACTCCGGCAGTAAGGGGTTCTCACTCCGTCAGTAAGGGGTTCTCACTCCGTCAGTAAGGGGTTCTCACTCCGGCAGTAAGGGGTTCTCACTCCGGCAGTAAGGGGTTCTCACTCCGTCAGTAAGGGGTTCTCACTCCGTCAGTAAGGGGTTCTCACTCCGGCAGTAAGGGGTTCTCACTCCGGCAGTAAGGGGTTCTCACTCCGTCAGTAAGGGGTGAGTGTTTCCTGTGTCGCCGTTCGTACAGTTCCTGTGTGTGATAAGCTGCAGTGCATTGTTTGTTTTATTTTTTATCTGGTCGAGTATGCACCGGTTTCCTCATCTATTTACTTCATTTTTTCAACGGACATACGTAGACCGACACAAATAGAAACCTTAAAAAAAAATACAAATAAAACACACACACACACACACACACAATACATTCGAAATACTACATGTATACGCATGTAAAAAAGATATCAAAAAGTAAAGGTAAAAAAATACTAGTTTTCCGCGGGTCAATTCGCTCGTTGTATAAATTGGGAAAATATATATATAGAACAACACAAACTGGAAGATATCAGTTGGAATGAAACCGGTACATTTTCACCAGGTTAAAAAAAAAAAAAAATTATATATGCACTAGACAATTGTTCCTGTTGTGCTTCTGATTCGAGATAATGATGATAATGATAATGATGATGGCGTGTGTATGTTTGTCTGTCTGTCTGTCTGTCTGTAGGTATGTGGGTACTATTCATGCATGACGGTTTAGTTAAGGATTGATGTCGGTGAAAAATTGAGAGCCTACCGATTCCTTCAAACTGTGCCACGAAACAAAATATATTACCTCACCCAATGGCGAGGCAATACTGTTTTTTTTTCTAGGGACACCTCTGTGGGAATCGGCAACCTCCTCATTTATTATTACACCGATAAAATCCTCAAAGAAACTCCACTGACTGAGGTTTGGAAGCAGTGTGTGTGTCCCTTGCTTGGATGCTGTGGGTGGTTCGAGTCCCATCTTTGTCAGTGGTGTTTTTTCCTATTAATTAAGGGGGGGTATTACACTTTTGGTACATTAGAGTGCCTTGATTCCCCCAAAGTATGATGCCAGGAAACAGGACCAAAAATAATGGTTACCTTGTTGCTTGGAATAGTTTGGAGGAATGAGTTGCTCCAGTTTCACCAACACTGTACACTCGTGATACCTAATTTCTGACCAGTGACGAACGGCAGGCACCACACACCACACACACACACACCCTGCATTCGAACTCAGCTTCTATAGGTGGTGTACTGGGTGTGGAAATAAGCAACACCAAGAGATTTAAAGTTTTCTGCTCCTCACACTCTGGTCAGAAATTATGTATGACGAGTGTACCTCCCCCTTAATTATAATGTT
>JAWQEG010003484.1:55000-72500 GCA_033782935.1 Petrolisthes cinctipes | reverse complement strand
ATTTATTTATTTAGGTTACTGGTGCTAGAATTATTACTCAATCTTAGCAATGTAGGTCAATAATTTTGTCCTGATCCGAGAGACGAACTGAATCTGTACCAACCTCCTCTTTCCTTCCCTTCCCTCTTCCCCTCCCTATTCCCTTCCCTCTTCCCTTCCTTCCTCCCCTCCCTATTCCCCTCCCTCTTCCCTTCCCTTCTCCCCCTCCCTATTCCCCTCCCTCTTCCCTTCCCTCTTCTCCTCCCCCTGCCTCTTCCCCTCCCTCCCCCTCCCTTTTCCCTTCCCCCTTCCCTTCCCTTCCCTCTTCCCTTCCATTTCCCCTTCCCCTGGACCAGAGAGATTAAAATTGCTCTTAGGCCATTCTTACTTTGGACCTTTACCATTTAGTTGTTATTCTGAAATCCCAAACAATTCAGAATCAGAGTGACATAAGTTCCATTGTTTACACCTGGTTGCCTGTTACGTCACTCCTAGTAGCATTTTACATTCACAGTTTGTTTTTATGATAAGTTTACTGTATTTTATTCATTTACGTACTTATTTATTTATTTATTTATTTCTGGTTCTCGTTAAGTGTCGATATGTATGTATGTATGTATGTGTGTGATACCGAATTGTCCCGGCCGTCAGTTGAAGGAAATGATTTGTTGTTGTTGTTGTTGTTGATGATGAATTGGAGTAGGAGGAGTCACTATAGCCTTCTAATTCGTCCCCCACAACAACAACAACAACAACAACAAGAGTATCCATCCCATTAGGTGGCATATTATAATTTTGTTGTGAGATTACGTTCCAAGTTAAGGTAAGGGGAGGATGGTATACAGTGTTGCTTGTTAGTAAACCCGGAGCAAATTAATTCCTCCAAACTATTCCAAGGCAACAGGCCACCATTATTTTTGTTCCTCTGGTCCTGTTTCCTGGCATACTTTGGAGGAATCAAGGCACTCCAATGTACCAAAAGTATACTTATTATTCCCCCTTAATTAACAGCGAAATTGAATGAAACTGTGGAATTATTCATCGTCATCATCATGAAGCTTGTGTAGTTCCTCTTGTGGAAGTCTTTGTATGTTAGGAACAGTAATGATAATATTAAAGTCTCTGTTTACAACTTGACTCTTTGACAACCCCTGCATGTCGCTAATAAGAGGAAGATTTCAGTTAGTTATTAGTTAGTCAGTTAGTCAGATTTCAGTCATTTGTTTGTTATTGAGTTAGTCAGATTTCAGGTATTTATTAGTTAGTCAGTTAGTCAGATTTCAGTTAGTTATTAGTTAGTCAGATTTCAGTTATTAGTTTGTTATTCAGTTAGTCAGATTTCAGTTATTTGTTTGTTATTCAGTTAGTCAGATTTCAGTTAGTTATTAGTTAGTCAGTTAGTCAGATTTCAGTTAGTTATTAGTTAGTCAGATTTCAGGTATTTGTTTGTTAGTCAGTTAGTCAGATTTCAGTTATTTGTTTGTTATTCAGTTAGTCAGATTTCAGTTAGTTATTAGTTAGTCAGTTAGTTAGTAGTTATTCAGTTAGTCAGATTTCAGTGATTTGTTTGTTATTCAGTTAGTCAGATTTCAGTTAGTTATTTTTAGTTATTCAGTTAGTCAGATTTCAGTTATTTGTTTGTTATTCAGTTAGTCAGATTTCAGTTATTTTTTTGTTATTCAGTTAGTCAGATTTCAGTTATTAGTTAGTCAGTTAGTCAGATTTCAGGTATTTGTTTGTTAGTCAGTTAGTCAGATTTCAGTTATTTGTTAGTTAGTCAGTTAGTCAGATTTCAGTTATTTGTTTGTTAGTCAGTTAGTCAGATTTCAGTTTAGATATTCAGGGGAGATTCTATCGTTGGTGAATAATTTGGAAGGTCTCTGATTCCACTAAACTATAATGCCACGAAACAGATCCCCTATTAAGTATGCCACCGAGGGGGTCTGTTTTCTGTCATAGTTAAGGAGGAAGGAAACGATAACCTTCCAATTTGCCACCAACATGTCCATCTCTCTCTCCCTGTGAGGTGGTAAACAACTTGTAATTAATTATTGTAACACCTTAAGTAACTACCAGTGTTTTATAATTATACATTCATTTATGTGTGTATTTTTAAGGCCTTTATGAGAATTGTATATATTATGATGTTTATATTATGAGATTGATGGTGAAGTGCTGCATTAAGTTTTGTTGTACAGTTAAGCAAGTAGAAAGTGAAACAAAAAATCTGGCACCTATATGACAACATCTTCACCACGACCACTCAAAGTTCAGCCATTCACGTTCCACTTTACATTTACTCTTGGTTCCCAGTGATTCATTTATAAAGATACAAACAAGAACATAATACAACTGCCAAATGTTCCAATATACAGCCATATTTATTTTTGCATTTCCTACTTGCTCAGCTGTACATACATAAGATTGAGTATCGATTATTATTTCCCCAGGAGATGATTGTATTTGACGATTTACCCAAAGACGATTGTTCTACATTGACGATTTACCTAAAGACGATTGTTCTACATAGACAATAATTATTTAGTGTTCAGACAGCAGGCGAGTTTTAATTCACACAGGATTTATTTCAGGTGATTTATTATTTCAGACACACGATTTTGTAATAGGAGCATAGCCAATTTTGCGAGATACAAGATTTTTTCACACACAGACACACACACACTACACGTATTAATTTTCCCAGCAGAGGAGTTACCCAAGCCAAAAATTATTACCTCAAATATACGAATAAACTCGAGGATATACTGCAACTACCAAGAAACTTCTATCCTCATGCCATCCCATTTTCCAGGGCTGGAGGGAACACAACGCACCTGCTCTCTCTCTCTCTCTCTCTCTCTCTCTCTCTCTCTCTCTCTCTGGCAGTAAATGTTAAGCTCACGCACAAATACACAACTCCCTCTGCCCCCTCCAGCTACCCGACCCCATGCATGTTTTTGAGCCTCTGTCACTGTATGATTTTCGTTCCCTGACTTGGCAATCACGAGTGCAAATGTGAAGGCAACAGAGAGAGAGAGAGAGAGAGAGAGAGAAATAACAGCAACAAAGGGAGACATATATATAGCTTATATTTGTTTGTACTTCAGTAGGCTAGTTGTGTAGTACTATTATTATTATTATTATTATTATTATTATAGTTGTTTTTGTCTATCACATCTTTTGTAGATTCTGTATTTTTCATTCTTATTACTCTATCATTTGTCTTGGTGCCTCGTTAACCCGAGTTCGAAGTTCCTCATTGCAAATACTGTATATCAGATGGAGAGGTGGTCAAGTCCTTCTTTACCCTATAGGTGCTGGGAGATACATGACCTTTATGATATATGTAGCTTGGGTGGACTTCATATACATTTTCGCCAAGCATCTCTCCTCCGGTACGTCACTTCTCGTCTCGTCACGGCCCTTACTTATAATATACTCTCTCATCTGACCCACTACTGCCCGAGTCACGGCGTCCCCTGTCCCTGCCTGCTGTCTCGACCACTGCTCCTGCTCATTCGTGGTCTGCGTCTGCTACTTCAACCCCTGCTCAATCGTGGTCTGCGTCTGCTGCAACGACCCCTGCTTCTACTCACTCGTGGTCTGCGTCTGCTACTTCAACCTCTGCTCATTCGTGGTCTACGTCTGCTGTCTCGACCCCTTCTCCTTCTCCTTCGTCGCCTGTCCCTGCTGTTTGTTTAATCACCCCCTACCAGCAGAGGACGACAGGATGACAAGAGGTGTGTGTTGACCGCCGCACAACGGGGTGAGTTGCACGGAAATGTTATTGTTTGTATAATAAGGTGGTGTTGTCCAGTTGGAGATGCAAGTATTCTCACTACACCTTTTATGATTCCTTACTGAGATATACTTTATACTATATAATGTGTGTGTGTGTATATATATAATTATGTTAAGATTTATTTACTTGCCTGTCAGTATGCCTGTCTATTAGTCTCTCACACAGAAAAATAATCTCGGTTTTTCTTAATACCTCTCTCTCTCTCTCGCTCACACAGCATTTGTCTGGTCTGTCGATTTCTCTCTAACACAGAATATAACTCTCTCTCTCTCTCTCTCTCTCTCTCTCTCTCTCTCTCTCTCTCTCTCTCTCTCTCTCTCTCTCTCTCTCTCTCTCTCTCAACATTTGTGTGGTTTTTACATTTCTGCCTTCCTGCCTCTCGCCAACCCAGCTACCGTTGTTGTTGTAGCAGCGGGATGTGAAGGAACACCACCTGGCGTCCGAGCAGCGTATGATAGGAAGGACGCCTGACTTGCCCGCTGAGGAGGTGGCCAATCTTTATGTTTACTTTGCATCAGAGCACCAGGTGAGTTTACCCTCTCTTGTTCTCTGCTCTCTGGTGTACTCCTCGTTGGCCTGTGTGTGTGTGTATGTATGTTTGTGTATGTATTTTTATGTGTGTGTGTGTGTTTTTGTGTGTGTATGTGTGGGTGTGTCTATATCTATGTATGTATATGTCTGTATGTGTGCGTGTATGTGTATGTATGTGTGCGTGTATGTGTATGTATGTGTGCGTGTATGTGTATATACTGTATGTGTGCGTGTACGTATGTATGTGTGTGTACTGGATCCCGTCTACCTTTCATATATTGTTGCCGATCTGTTGTTTGACGTTATGGCGCAATAAATGTTTAAAAAGACATATGTTTCCCATTATAACTCATAGATGGCGTAACAGTCGTCCATCAGACTATTATAAGGATTGGGGAGGATAGGGGAAGGGCGGAGAGAGACGAAAATATTGCCACATAGGAGGATTTTATTATTATTTTATTATTAATAGTATTGTTATTACTATTATTATTATTATTATTGTTATTGTTATTGTTATTGTTATTACTATTATTATTATTATTATTATTATTATTATTATTATTATTATTATTATTATTCACGTCATGTATGTCTTTGCCTTATATATATCTATCTTCTTTTTCCGTCTCCACATCCTCCTTGCCATTACATTGTTCTATTAAGAGTTTATCATTTCATTTAATTAACATCTATGAACTTTACTGTTGTGAATACGTACGAGGCCAGGCTGTTTCCCAAGTAGATAACACAATATAAGTAGTAGTAGTAGTAGTAGTAGTGGTTGTGGTGGTGGTGGTGGTGGTAGTTGAATTCCAAGTGGTTCATTATCTGGTTCCGTGGTTCGTTGCTGCTTTGTGTTCTTTTCTTTCAGGTTGGTGGTCATAGGGGTGGAGGTACAGTAGTTCAGGAGGGAGGATGTAGGGTGATGGGGGAATCTCGCGGGATGAGGGAGGTGTCGACAGAGTGAAACAGCGTGGATTGCAATGCTCTCATTTCCAAGGTAATTACCCCAGATTAGCGTAATTTGGGACTATGTATGGTAAAGTTTTGACCATCTAAGGTAATTTTCATGATCTTCCGTTATTTCATGGGTTGTTGTAATAGAAAATTCATGCTGTCATATGGATCATACCTTTCATTCCTGTCAAAAACTAGTAAAATCACATAAAAATATCGTGTGTCAAGTGTTCAGTTTATGTTCATACGGTCACCTACTTCAGTATATAAAATAATATAGCTCCATCTAAGGTATTTTCAACCAATTTTAAGGTAATAAAACAAATATTTCATGATAACCCTGATGGATTTTCAGAAATTCAGTTGTGTAACTTGTGTTCAGTCAGTGTTGAACTAGTGGTGGGAGTGGGTACACGTCTCCTCGCCTTCATCTCATCCTTATCTAAATTGCAGTCTCTTTGGTGAGTTATTACTGTTGTTGTATTAATTTGTTATTTTATTAACGTTATGGTAGGGTTCTATGGGAGTGGTAGCCTAATAAAGTTTTATAAACCATATCTAGTTCATAAACCGGGTGGAGTAGGGTAAACTAGGATCTATGGAGTCTGGTCTAACTTCTTCTATGGGGTCCGTGGTCTTACTTTTTCTATGGGGTCCGTAGTCTAGTTTTGATCTATGGGGTCCGTTATCTAGTTTTGATCTATGGGGTCCGTGGTCTAACTTCGTCTATATCTATGGAGTCCGTGGTCTAACTTTTTGCTATGGGATCTGTGGTCTAACTTTTTCTATGGGGTCCGTGGTCTAGTTTTGATCTATGGGGTCCGTGGTCTAACTTCTTCTATATCTATGGAGTTTGTGGTCTAACTTTTTTCTATGGGATCTGTGGTCTAACATTTTCTATGGGGTCAGTGGTCTAGTTTTGATCTATGGGGTCCGTGGTCTAGCTTTTTGCCATGGGATCTGTGGTCTAGTTTTGATCTATGGGGTCCGTGGTCTAACTTTTTGCTATGGGGTCCGTGGTCTAGCTTTGGTCTATGGGGTCCGTGGTCTAACTTTTTGCTATGGGATCTGTGGTCTAGCTTTGATCTATGGGATCTGTGGTCTAACTTTTTCTATGGGGTCCGTGGTCTAGTTTTGATCTATGGGGTCCGTGGTCTAGCTTTGGTCTATGGGGTCCGTGGTCTAACTTTTTTCTATGGGATCTGTGGTCTAGCTTTGGTCTATGGGGTGCAGTAAGTGGTATTGCTTGAGAGGATAGTGATTGCTAAGAAATAATAAGTTTCCAATACAGTTACTCCAGTAGGTTTGTATCGGAGCAAAACCTTGTAGAATTGTATTGATTATTACATCCTGAGGTAGACTGACACACTCACGAATAGTTTAAGTGGTAAAAACACTACCGGGTATAATTATCATAAACGATAATTTATATATTTTCTGTAAGTAATACATATAATTTTAACTTAGCCAGTCTATATAATTATTACATTAATGATAAGTTCTTTTGATATAAATGTTGCTGTAGTTGTAAAAATTTTATTATTAGACATTTATTGTATATACAGGGTGTATCACGAGGTATATCATTAAATTACACCAGAGCTATAAAATATAATTTTGAGTATATTTTGTTCTATAAAGTATGCTGTGTGTGATCTCAGTAAAGTACAATGAATACTGATAAAAACTATTTTAACGAGTTTTGTCAAATGTCGGTGAGCGTCGGAGGGAGTGGTAGCCTAATGTTTTTTGGACCAAAGAGGCCTTATTTATTTCATCTTAATAAGTTTTATCATGATTGCAATATTTATGTGATGTTCTATAACGTACATTGAATCATATTTTCAATGCAGAGGGATGTGGGTGTGCATCGTATTCTTAAATTTTATTATTTAGTAGTTAACACCATACTTTTTTGGACTGTTATTAATATAGACCAAACTTGAGGCTTTCATTCACGCAATTTAAAGATAAAATTTGCCCCTTGTACAATAATTCTCGGTAGCAATACTTGAATTGTGGAATGCTATGACGCTGTACTTGCATATTATTTTGGCGTTATTCCTAATGTAAGATTTCTTTCACAGGCAAGCATACGGTGCTGGTTACTGGATGCCTTGATGTTCCTTCACTCTCCAAGCAATCTGATATGACGTGATGCTGCGATGGTGATGTGTAGCCTACTGTACTTTCCCAGGAGACTAATTTAAACAACTACACCGGACTCTTCTCAGGCTTGAACTGTAAGTGTTTGGTATAGATAATTATGTTAAAACTAGACCTATGATTCTCTCCCACAACGTTATTATAAGATTTAATTGGTAGGTTTGCTGGAATCTTTTGCGGTGTCTGTACTTTCAAAATACAACTTCATCAAAAGTTTTAGTTACAGGGAGTTAGAAACATGGCATAAATTTTTTTGTTTACTGATACGGTATTAGTGGCAGATTAGGAAGAAACAGTTGGTTAGTACAGGAGTTTTGACGGGTGTGCAGGAGGAAATGAAGTGAATGTGTGGTCAAGAGAAAAGTAAGTAAATTATAGGATGAATCTAATACTGGAGGTAGAGTGTTGTAAATATTTGGGGTCCAGGGTTACGGTGGAAGGTAAAATTTGTTTGAGGTGAAAATATTTATGTTGGGTATTTTATGAGGTAGGGAAGGTGCCATGTGGAATGAATAGTATGTTTGGCTGTAGGTATCTTATAATGGACGTAAAGAGAAGATTGTATGAAGGTTGAAACGTGGAATAGGCCCATGGGATTAAATAAAAGGGCTGAAAGTAGTAAAGGTGAACTGAAAGTGTGTGTGATCGACTCTAATGTATAGTTAGGTATGAGGATGTGAGGACAGGAGTCATGAAAGTTAGCCAGCCGGGCAGAACAGTGTTATAGATGTTTTTGGACATGTGGAGAGAAGGGAGGACTGCAGTGTTGCCACATGTACGTAAATATCGTACATGTACGATAAATTTCCCTTCGGTAGGATGTAATTTACTATTATCGTAACAATTGTACGATAATCAAGGGTTCGATAGTTGGCAGACAATTTGCCTATAGAATATACAGTAATTGGAAAAGAATTCAAATTATATTACCACAATAATACTATAACCAAAATTATGTAGTGTTAGTAGCACGCAGACTCAGTGGATGTTTTATTATACAATATTCCATTTAGACGCAAAGCGTTGGTGTGAGCACACTTGCCAGTCACACCACACACACACACACACACACACACAGCACAACTTTATGTTCACCAGTACTGACTACAGGCAGTCACCATTCACCTATATTCCACAGTTGCCATCCTTAAATAACTCAAAGGAAAAATTTTCAGAATATACCGTGTTTGATGTGTAGGCTACAGTCGTGATCAATAATATTCATCCACATTAGGGTTACTTATGTAAACGTTTGACGTATTCCCTCTGTTAGTTGGCCGAGAAACTTTCCAATAAATACCGTATGTGAAGTACCATCTTCTAATGTACTACACACACACAAATAAATATATATCTTCTAATATACTACAAGCAGCTACTGACTCGCAATACAAAACAAATAACATCATACAAGAACGTGAAAACATGAGCCAACAAATAGTTTGAGTCATCCATATGTGTATTGAGACTAGTCCAATGTATCGTTTTGGGCGTTTATAATTATTTATATACGATAATTTTTAAGAGTACGATAAATCCAAACTAAAAGTGTGGCAACACTGGTGTGGAGGGTAGAATAATGATGAAAGGAAGGCCATAGGGGTTGGATGGATAGATGGTGTGAAGGGATCGTTGAAGGGTTTGTCTGTGGAGCCGGTACGATGATTGTGTGTGACAGAAGAATGTTAAATGCTTAAATTAAAGAATGGTAAAGGCTTAAATTAATTAAAATTTATGGGAGTAGCTCTTTGGGTAGGAGCCCGCATCTGGTGTCCTAGCTCCAAGGAGGAACCGGATGCGGGAGGGGGAGTTGCCCTTCCAATGAAGCGGCAGGGGTAGACCAGCTTTGATGTGGAAACTAACATAGCTATGGTGTACGGCACTGTTAGTCCCAAGTGTGGTGTTTCTGTGGGGGATGCTTCCTCCTCCAGCTGAGGCCAGAGTTCCGAGATGTGACATGGGGTGGCTATCCCTATCCATCTCATGGGCAAAATTTTGTACCCACTCTTTAAAAAATATTGGGAGCACCTTGGTACCCTCGTGTTAATTAATGCCTGTTGTCATGGTTTTCAATAGAATAGTGGCAATGTTACTCTAGTTTGATTTCTCTCGTTATGATCATGCACTATATATTAAAATGTTAATTTTAATCTTTTGCTGGTAAATTGGAATGCTACCAGTTCCTCGAAAGTATGCCAGGAAACAAACTACACCAATGTTATGTTTATGGTATTTGTTTCGTGGCATAGGGTGAAAGGATGAGTAATACACTTGTTGAGCATACCCTTTAATTGTAGTGATTTGGGTAGTAGTACATTATGGGTTTTGGCACCATTTTTGCCCTAGCCACTGCAATTTCAATTCGACTGTCCTTCCTTTCCATCAGTTTCCTTCGTTGTTGACCCACCTCGCCCTTTCTCCTTAGTCCTCCAGGGTCAGGGCAGTCTTTCATCCTTAATTTGGCAGTGATACTCTATGGTATAAAACTCCAAGAATCCATCTATTTTGTCCTATCAACTTCTAGAAACCTCTTTGTATGGTGGAATATTGGATGTGATTTTGGATATGAGCAAAATTCTATTGGAGACGGGTGAAGCACCATGGCTTACAATATGCTTTCTTTCACAGGTTGGTTGGTAAACAGACAGACAGTGGTGTTGACATCTGGAGCACATGATGCTGTGCTCGACAATCTTCAAGTTTCCTTTTGCATTTTAGTGGGCAAATTCTCTCAGGAATACTCTCAGCTAAGTTGATATAGGTGATAATTCTAAACTTCAAGTATGATGCCTTGGAGTATAACTTGTTCTTAAATCTACATTGTAGATATAAATTCAATACTGTTGAAGTTGTAATCTGGCCAATCCTGAAGTGTTCAATGGTATTGGATTTTTAGCCCTGCTTTCTGCTGTGTTTGTTGATTAGTAGGTGATGAGGTTATTGATGGTATAGTTACACACTAAAATGAAGGTCACTTAATTTGTAACTACCCAACAATATGCTCTTCATCTAATAAAAAAACCTCTGCAGAAAGTAGGTCCAAATTTTGCTAAAACCAAGTGGGTATGGCATTGACTCTCAAAGAGATAGCATTTTTTGGAAAAATATTCAGTGGCCCTCCCTTATATTATAATGACAATTCCTACCTGAGAGGATATTAAGAAGACTGGCTGGGAAATATAGATTTTTATTTTACATTTCAGTATGTGCAGGCTTTAAAAAAAATTGTCACCCTTACAGTATTATACATTATGTGTTTGTTGTCTGTAACAGTGCTTGTGAAAAGTATTTGAACATAGGGTGCCGAGTAATATTTTAGAGCCTGTAGGGAAGTGGTGTCCCCATCTCCCATCATACTTGTCATGGTGAAGTGAAGTCAGCCTCGTATCCCCTACGATACAGGTGTGGGAAGCGAGGGTTGGGGACCCCATGCCCCCACTATAGGTTCATTTAGCCTTTGAGCTGGACCCCTTGCCTGTCGTGGGTCCTGCAGAACTAGGTAGGCAAGTATGGCCATGTGGAATGTAAGGGGTGTGAATGAATTGCAAAAGAAAATGGAAGTGGAGGATGTGTAGGGTATGTGTGAAGCTAAAATGAAAGGAAAAGGTTTAGATGAATGGGATGGTGTGAAATGTGTAAGACCAGGTGTGGGAGAAAATTATAGATGTAAAGAGGGTGTGGGTCTGCTGATGAATGAGGAGTGGAGTGATGCCATGAATGATTATGTTTGTGTCAGTTCAAGGTGCATGTATGTAAAATTTAAGTGTGCAAGAGTTAAAGTGGTAGGAGGAGGGTGGGTGAGATGATAGAGGATGGGAGGGAGTGAATGAATGATGTGTATGAAATGTTTAAGACACTAGTGATGAGGACAGCAGCAGAGGTAGTGGGATACAAGACGCAGAAGAGGGGCAAGAAAAGGAGTGCATGGTGGTCAGAAGAAAAAGATAACATTAGAGAGGAATGTTTCAAAAGAAGTGAAGGAGAGGTGGAAGAGAGAATACTATGTACTATCAAAGACAAAAGTAGTGTCGCTATCTTGTCCGACGATTTAATGTAACTTGTGAAACAATGAAATCCCCACCCCAATAATGCCCAGTATGGTTAGCTCTTTACCATTTGTTTCAACCAAACTTAAGGACATGACTTTTGTCTTTGATAGTACATATGTAAGAGGCAAGTGAAGAGGATGGTGAGTGGATGAGGATTTTGGTAGGAAACTGAGTGTAAAAGTTTAGAGAAAACGAAATTGTTCTGGAAGGAGGTTGAAAGAGAAGAAACGTCTGGTAGTGTGAGGATGGAGTTACTGTGAGTGAAAGAAGCTTGGAAGAGGCATTTTGATCGTTTGATGAATGAGGGGACGGGAGGAGAGGCGGTGGTGACATGCATGGGAATGGAGGCAGGTGGTAGACGACAGAGTGCACCTGGGGTGGATGGGATAACTGCTGAAATGTTAAAGTGTGGGAGGGAAGTAGTGGTGGAGTGAATGTTGCTCATATGCACACTGGCCTGGAAGCAGGGAGATGTGCCAGAGGATTGTAGGAGAGCCATAATTGTGCCGTTGTATCAGGGGAAGGGGAGTAAGGATGAGTGTGGAATAAGCTTTCTTAGTGTATGGGGGAAGGTTCTTACTGAGAGACTGATTGAAGTAACGGAATAAAGTTAGTGAGGAGCAGGGAGGGTTCAGAAGAGGGTAGAGGATGTGTGCACCAGATATTTGCATTAAAATCAACAGTGGAGAAATATATTGGGAAGGGTAGGAAGTTGTATGCTGCCTTCATGGACTTGGAGAAGGCATACAATAGGGTTGATAGGAGAGCTAAGACAGAGGTGTTGAGGATTTATTGAGGCCTTTTATGTAGAGGCAAAAGCATGTGTGCGGGTAGAGGGTGATCTAAGTGAGAGTTTTAATATTAGTGTAGGGCTGAGACAGGTGTGTTATGTCACCATGGCTGTTATATATATGGATGGTTGTATGAGAAAGATGAAGGCCAAAGTAAATGGCATGGGGGAGAAGCTGACAGTGAATGGAGTAAATTGGTCCTTGGTGGCAAGTTTATTTGCGGATGACACTGTGTTGATGGCTGAGAGTGAAAGGGAGTTGCAGAGGGTGGTGGATGAGTTTCTGTCCGTGTGTAAAAGAAGGAAACTGAAGGTGAATGTGGGTAAAAGTAAGGTAATGGTATTTGAGAGAGCAGAAACTGAAGTGATTGACTTTGAACACCTTACAGAGTGGGAGTATCAACTGGGACTAAATATGAGATACCTCTAGGGGTTGAGAGGATGGAGGAAGTGAAGGAGTTTAAGTACTTGGGAACAGTTCTATGGAAGGAGAAATTAGGGAGAGAACAGTGAGGGGTAGACAGGTCATAGGATTATGAAGGGTAGAAATGTGAGTATGGAAGTGAAAAGAGGACTAAGAAATAGTATAATCCTGCCAACACTGACATATGCGTCAGAGACGTGGACATGGAGTTACTTGAGAGGAGCATGTGGACATACTAGGTAGGATGGAGAAAGTAATGAAAGTGTGTATGAGAGATGTGGTATGAGTGAGAAGGGAATTGGTATTGAGTGTGGGGTGGTTGAGAGAGTGAAGTGTAATACATTGAGGTGGTTTGGACATGTGGAGAGAATGCAAGGTGAGGAAGGTGCATGGAAGTGAAATTGTGGGACCTGGTGTGAGAGGCAGATCCCCGGTTAAATGGCAGAACAGAGTGGAAGAGTATGTAAGGGAGAGAAAAGTGAGTGGCAGAGTAGGGCTTGACCAAGCAAGGAGAGAGTGTTGGAACAGGGAAAACTGGAGACGCTTCTGCCGTGGCCAACCCCTTGCTAGATGTATGCAGATGCTGTACTGTTGGCTAGTAGTAAGAGAGAGCTAGAAAGATTAGTGGCAAGTTTTGCAGAGTACCGGTATGTGAATGACGCTGTTTGAAAGTGAATGTGGGTAGATGCAAGGTGATGATCGTGGAGAGAGAAGGTGAATCAGTGTGCAAGTGGATGGTGAGAAGCTCGAGGTCGTTGAAAAGTTTAAGTACTTTGAAGTAATGTGGATAAGAGAGGAAAGAGGTGGAAAACAGAGTAACAACAAGGGAGAAAGTGCAATGAAGGCACTGATTAGAAATTGAGGGTTAAGTACAGTTGTGCAAGACGAATTACATGAAGGAGTACATAGTGAATGCAAGTAGGATACCTTGAATGGGGGGGACTGAGAATTTTCATTGCTTTAAAGGGGGAGTGATTTGTGTGTGTGACCCATTTCACTGGATACTCTGTCCTTACTTTCTGTATTTCTGCTTCCCTTTTCTACCCCTGGCACTAGAGCCTAGCCTCCCCACCCCTTGAAGAAAGGGAAATGGGGTATTGATGATGATGAACATTCATTTGCCATAATAAATATTCAGGTTGGCTTTGATTTATAAGTAATGGAGCTCTTAACACTCCCTCAAGATAATGTTAGGTTCCATTTGAAACTTGAACCAGACATGGATACATATTATGGCTTGTGTACAGTCACGAGCACTAATATGTATTACAGCTTTGGTTGGAGCTTTGTACAGTCCAATTCACCAACGAACTAATTCAAATAGAGATCTTATTGTTCATTTATTTACTGTCTCTATAGGTATTCGAAGCACACCTGGATACTTATTAGTGCTCGTGACTGTACTTGTACAACTACTGTATACATAAATAAACAAATGGAGCTTCAAATTTACCTTCTTTTGACCTATATTTTTTGACAGATTGAAACAAAGGTACTTTACTGACCATAAAGTCTAGCCTACAAGAAGGATAGAGGGACGAGGAGATTCTCCCTCTATTCCATTTATTAAAGCCTGGAATGAAGGCAAACTATCATAATTGGTTAGGCCTACTATGGTCTGAAAAGTCCTATCACAGAATCCTGGGCAACACATTAACCAAACATTCTATATATGAGTGTGAAAGTGAGTTGATGCAGGAGAGAAAACTCCTTGTGTACTTGTTAGGAAAGGACATTAATGGTTAAATGTGATAAATAAGGGATTGTTTCAGTAATGGTAACCTACAATAGATGTGGAGGATCAAGCAATAAAAGTGAAGGTGTTACAAGTTGGAAGTGACTTAGGAAAGAATGAAAGTTTAGTTAGTGTTTTGAAAGGTAGGCTACAGCAAGGTAGGATGATTAGGTTAATATTACTGTTTTGGAAAGAGGTCAGTGACAATAAAGGGATGAAAAAAGTTTAAGATAAGAATGATATCGACTAGTCACAGTTGCTAATGACATGTTTAAGGGGGTGCGGGAGTAGGGGACGGGGTTTGGGGGGTGCGGGAATAGGGGGACAGGCTTGGGGTGGGTAGAAAGCCTGTCCCATATTCCCGCACCCCCCTAACCTTCCCCCAAGCCTGTCCCCTACTCCCGCACCCCCCTAAACCCCCCCCAAGCCTGTCCCCCTACTCCCGCACCCCCCTAAACCCCCCCAAGCCTGTCCCCTACTCCCACACCCCCCTAACCCCCCCCCCCAAGCCTGTCCCCTACTCCCGCACCCCCCTAAACCCCCCCCCCCCAAGCTTGTCCCCCTATTCCCGCACCCCCTTAAGGCACCTGGAAGTGTTATGAATGTCCCTGGTGTTGTTTGATGCTGGAGGTTGTTGTTGTCCTGGAGGTGATTTGCAGTCAGTGGTGTACAGACGGATGACACTTTCACCATTCCAGCCATTCATTATCTGAGAAAGAATGCACATATTGTAATTTTTGTTATCCTTTCATACACAAATTACTAAATAATTCTTCAAGATTAATTTACTAATATGACAACAACCCTGAATACTCCAATATAGGATAAGGAAATATGAAGAACCACAACCCTGAAAATTAACTGATCACTAAAGCAACCAACTCGTATTGATGTGCATGTGTTTTGTAAATGGGTGAAAACAATTACATCGGATTTATTTAGTAGCCAGGCTGTTCTGTGAAGGATTACAAGACTAGAGGCATGTGTGTGTGTATTTATCGTCCAAGTAATTATTAAGGGGGTAATTTTTTTTTGTTACATTGGAGTGCCTTGATTCCTCCAAATTATGCTAGGAAACAGGACCAGAAGAGCAAAAATAATGGTGTTCTGTTGCTTGGAATAGTTTGGAGGATTCAGTTGCTCCAGATTTACCAACACAAAACTTCCCCCTTAATGATCCTGGTTCCTCTCGTGTTACCAGTCGTTACTTGAATGTGACGAAATAAATATTAGAATGGTGGAACAATATACAGAAGGTGGACTTTTTGCAATCTGTGTACAATTGTTATCCCTATATGTATTTAGTATTTCTTCGTTTTCTCTAACACCAACCCTAGCCATTCGTTCAAGGGGACACTTCCCTCTTACACAATAGGGAGTTTTATATTACTGCTCTTGTTTACATATATTTACACGTATAAATTTCCCACCATGTTTCAAATAACTTCATGGCATTTAGCAGCAACGTTCCCCAGAGTGTTGGGGCTTGTACTAAAGGTAAATAAAGAACTTAAAAAAAAGAAAGAAAGGCGTTTTTAAGTGACATTTTTAGTACTTTTTAATTGTTGTCCATCCAAGTTTGATATTGCAAACAGTAGCTGCTGGTGATTGTGGGTTAATTAAGGACCCTGTGATAGTATATGAGAATTGGAGGCTTCTGATTCCTCCTGACTATGCCACGAAACAAGCTCCTTCTCTATAGGTGGTGTTTCGAGGTAATATTTGAGAAAACTCATTTACCTCTAATTTTCTGACTATATCACAGGGTCCCTTAAGTGAACAGTTTTTAATTACGTGATGGATGTTTGTGATGCTTCTCCGACAAAAACAAAATAGCCTGGTGTTAGGAAGAGGAATACGAAACTGTATAAGATGAACAAAATGAATGAGAAGGAGTAAAATAAGACTGAAAGATTGATATTAAGCGCCGCAACAGCGAGGTCATGTAGCGCCAGGAGAAGGTGATAGAGAGGTGAGATAGCAAGCAGGAAGGAAATAGAAAGAAAAGAGGGACAGTTGAAGAAGACCGTGTTTAGACCAATAAGTAGAAAGAGACAATGAGGAGGAACAACAAACACAAATTATAAAAAAAAAAATATTATTAAAAGAGGGAGAGCTATAAAGACAGGAAAGAGAATGACTCGGGTCCGAAAGAGCTCCCAAACGCTTAAGGGATCCTGTGATGTAGTCAGAAAATTGGAGGAAAATAAGTCATTCAGATATTGCCACGAAACACTATCTATATGGAAGGAGCTTGTTTCGTGGCATAATCAGGAGGAATCAGAAGCCTCCAATTCTCATACACGATCAAAGGGTCCTTACTTAAGTATAGGTAAATTTGGAGCAACTGATTCCCTCCAAGCAACAGGTCACCATTATTTGTGCTAAGCTGGTTCTGTTTCCTGGCATACTTTGGAGGAATCAAGGCACTCCAATTAACGAAAACTATATCATCATTCCCTTAATCTAAACGTAAATAATTCTGTGTTTTTTAATGAATACTGATGAATATATTTATAAGACAATTAACGAGGCTCCAAATTAACTAACGTGACCTCGATCAGTTCATTGAGATGCATGAAGTGAATAGAATTTTTAGTTATAAGTAAGTCATCATTATCATCACTATAATTACTATAATTGTTGTTGTATTCATCATTGCCATCATCTCCATTGTTATCATTACAATTATTATTATTATTACAATTATTATTATTACAATTACTATTATTACAATTATTATTATTACAATTACTATTATTACAATTATTATTATTACAATTATTATTATTACAATTACTATTACTACAATCATTATTATTATTATTTAAAACATCATTATTATTATTATTATTATTATTATTATTATTATTATTATTATCATCATCATCATCTCAGTGGTAAGCTCGGTGAAAATCCGTAGTTTTAAATATAAATCTAATCTACATTTATAATTACCACGACGAATTGAGAAAGACCAAATAATTCTTTAGGTGTCTCTCTCAGCAGGGAAAATAAGCAGAAAACTTTCGTCTGCCACATGACTGAAATTAACATGAAAGAA